>JAAGAY010138455.1:0-11333 GCA_011801015.1 Ardeotis arabs
TTTTAATAGATTTCCTTGGGGATCTCTTAGAAGGGTAATTTAATTGTTGAAATCAAATTTTGGGCCCCTGTCACAAATCATTACCTTATCTTTCATCCATCTATTCCCTTGTTTTTCAAACTAATAAAACATGCACACTGGCCTCCATTCATGTGATTCCCTTCATATGGTTTTAACTGGTAACCCTGGCTAATAATGGGTAGGTGGCCTGTTTCTGGTTTAGGATTTTTTTGAAGGAATGGATAGTTTCTCTAGCTACCACATCAACAAGGGTGGCCACACTCATTTACTCAAAGGGAAAAGCCACTGAACCACATGAGTGTTGGTGACATTCAAGCAGGAAAATTACTGAAAGAGGAGGATGCAACCTGGAGCATCTCCTCAAATATTCACATTCTCATCACTCGCAGGCGAATTCTTGGTGAGTGAGCTGTTGGCGAAGTGACCTCGAGACCCTTCTCAGTGGAGCTGTTTGTCACCTTTACCATGCTAGTGTTTTGTCAGTTTTGTACTTTATCTCAGTAATGCTTTCAGAAGTTAGTTTGCTGAATTTTGTTCCAGCTGTTTGATTGAAGCATCTGAGACGAGGTGCACCCTCTTCTCTCCTTTCTCCTTTTCTGTCTTCTTCTTTCACCCTGAGGCTCTCTGCCTGCCTTGCATTGGGGAAACAGCTTGTGGTCCCACAGCCTCAGCTGCTCCTCACCAGGTCCAAGCAATGTGCCACCTGCAGAAATATGGTCAGGCAGCACCTGCGTCCATCCTGTCCCTGTCTCCCCAGCTGCTATAGCCTGTCTTGTTCCCTCAGGAGCTTGCAACTTCCCGCTGCCAGTTTGAGTGCTGCAGCTCTCCTGAGGGCAGCATGAAGGAGTGAGGATGTTTGTTCCAGCAATTCCGACAGTAAGGAGCCAGGGAAGCAGGGGCTGATGGGGAGCTCTGAGCTGGCAGATGCAAGTTGAAGCAAGGAAAAATGAGTGGGCAGCAGAGTCAGGGCAGCATGTGAGGTTAGTGGTATGGTCTCAGAGCATCCTTAACCCTTTGCAAAAGCTCAGGTGACCTTCAGGCTGCTTGAATTTGATTTGAAGGTTACTTCACCCTTCTGGCCGCCCCCTGAATTGGGGAGCAGAGAATGGAAATGTGTGTAGGTTGCTTATTTCTCACTGTTCAACCACATTGTTCAGATGTCTCCAATCGTGTGGGCACTTGGGGGTTTTGGGTTAAGTGATTGTGATTATTTATGTACAGGATTTCTCAAAGTGCTCAGGCTTGGCCAGGCTCTACTCACATGGAGATAACTGGAGTTTTAAAAAAGGGAGTCTTTGCATCGTTAAAGAAACCGAAGTCCTGTTTAAGGCATAGTGCTCACTTTGCAGGCACTGAGCAAGCAGCACCCATTCCTACTGTTAAGTATTTACCACATAAAAAAATGGAAAACAGAATATTGAGGAGCATGAGGTCCAATAATAAAAACGTGTATGTTCAGGCAGAGGAGGTGATAGGTAGCAGCTACATACTGTTTGCTCACTTGTTTATTAGCCACAATTCCATGCTCACTTCTTGTTTTTCACTACAACATCCTTTCAAATTCTATTTCCCTTTCACCTTAAGAAATATTCTTTGAGCAGTTGTGAGCTCTGAAAAATTATATTTAGAAACACAGTGAATGGCTTAATAATGACATTTAGGGGCTGTTTCTACCAAAGTGTAGCTACAATCCCTATCATCTTAGAGTGGGAATCATTATGCAAGTTAATAGGTGAGCTTCTAAAATAAAGGGATTTTTTTCTAGTTCTGTGAAAACAGGATCAAATCTAGTACTTCATGTGCTCAGGAGCTTACACCTGCTAAGTGCAGTTCTTACAGGTTTCTTTATTCCCAATGCTACGAAAACCCTAGGTTTTTTTATGTTTCATCAAAAATATTTTTCTGGAACAAACCAAAACAAACAGAACCCAAACAGTCTTTTGTTGGTCGCTCCACTTCCCAAAGGGTCTCAGGCACTTAGTGACACAGCATCTGTCTCAGATGCTATTGAAGGCATTCAGCCCCTAAATGCTCTTCCACTGACATTCTTTTATACTGTGGTATTTGACAAACTCATACAACTGGGGTAGAGGAAAGGGGAAAAGCATCTTTTGAATAGGATGGAAAATATTTGATCTTCTCTCCATCTGATTATCAGTTAAAACTCTCAGGAACCTGTGCGTGCTGCTTTTACTTGTTTTCTACTTTGAGGGAAGCCAAATATATATGTATTTTCATTATTATTAAAATTATTGTTGTTCTTGCTATTAACAACAGCAGTTGGAATAATCCCTGTAGGATTTAAAATTGGAAGCTGGCTGAGGTCTCCAAAGCTCAGTGCCCTTTTACTAAATGTGTGTTCAGAATTAGACTCTAGATTTGTGCTGCTTAATTTGAATTATATTTTCAGTAATTTTAAAGGAGAAAATGACTGAATATGGTTTCTTCAGTAGTAAAGCTTGTAGACAGAGCTCAATGTTGGTCTTTTGAAGACTGTCCCTTTAAACCATTTGAGGTGTTTATTTTGTATGTGCAGAAAGACTTTACTGCTTTGAGTAACATAATCCTGGCTGTGTGTAGAAATGGTGTGTGTATGTGTGGAAGGAGGAAGGACAATTGTTCTTTTTGTTCTTAAAAACCAATGTTCCTTTTTATAAAGAGATTTTAGTGTAGCCCTCTGTATTCTTCCTCTCTATAGAGAAATCCAGTTAAATAGTATCTCTTTCCTCAGATTGCTGTCCTAGATACCATAACACCACATGGGTAGTAGATGTGCTAAATTTGAGGGGATTTTTTATCACCTTTGTGGAAGTGTTTGTTCTTGTATCTTTTCTTTTTCCTCATAAAAAGGGGAAAAAAAAAGAAAGAAAAAGAAAAACTTCACAGAATAGTAAACCTGAGACACAGATTCGAGTGCCAGACAGTTGAATGAACAGGATAATCGGGGTATTTTTTTTGACAGGTGCGACAGCCTGCCTATGACTGGCATTATAATCATTACCATTTTAATAAGGCTCTAATAGGGGGGCCGATAATTCAATGGGGTGTGAGGATCCTAATTCAACTCCCAATCCCACATGAATGTGCTAGAATTTGTGGGCTTTGTTTTCCTCTTTTGTACCCCTGAATGCAAATAATTACTGGCTATAGATTCAAAAATTCTTAGAACTGGAAGCTAAATTAGCTCTCCTAATACTGCACAAGAATGTCAATACTCAGGGGGGAAAAAAGGAAGTAAGTGGTTTTGGTTGGTTTTTGTACTACACTTGTGGTACTGCAAAGGTTCTGTAGCTTAAGTGGTTTGGTTGGCAGCGTGAATAATACCAGCACTGTTTCTAAAGGACGTGCAGCTCGCTTCCTCCCTCCCCTCTCCACGAAAAAAAGGAAAAGTAAATGTATTTGTCTGAAAATAATTTCTGAAAAATCATATGCTGCTTTCTACCTCCTATTTTTGCTGCTGTTGCCTCAGTTTATTCTGGATGTGTCTGCCCACTCTGTATTCTTTCAGTGGTGGTGTGAGGTATGTTCAACATCCGTGGCCATACTTTCACAGGAGCCCTTTGGGCTCTAGTGTAGCCAGTTTACCCCATTCAGATGATCTTACAAGGCAATTTCAAATATTGCAGCCTTGCCCCACCCTGCAGTTTGAGGCTGAAGGCACTCTATGCAGGAGCTGCTCAGCACCTGAAAATAATTTATCTCTAAACTTAGGTGCAGACACCAATCTCTACTCAGGAGACTACTCAGATTTAGGCTCAATAGGCATTTGAATAGCTGTTTTAAAAGCCAGGGGGCTATGAGTTAAGCAGCCCTTCTTTCTTGCTCCTGCTGACTCCGTACCATGTGCCTGTCTCTTGGGATGCACGTGTGAGTGAACGGGAATGGACCCCTCCTCACCCTGCTTCCCACTAACAACCAGAACAAAACCCAAAGGGCCTTATGCTTTTTTTTTTCTTTTTTCCCCTCTTCAGCAGGCCTACGCAACGAATTTCTTCATTCATTTGTGATCAATAATACATATTATAATTTCTAATTAATGAACAACAGTGCTACACGGGACAGGACTTTGAAAAATTGAGAGGGATATTTCCATATAACCCCTTGCAGCTGGAATCAGCTTCTCCCGCCCACTATTTCTGATCCCAAATTAGCTGTGGAGTCTTGCCACGATTTCAGTCCTCTTGCTCTTTTTGCACACACATTGCCTGATGTATAAGGAGTATGAGCAGTGCCTGAGGTATAAAGGAGCGAAAGATAAGCAAATGCGCTTTATACCATGTAAGAGCAAGAAATAACTACGGTGGACGAACTGATATGGGAAAACCAGCCTGAACCTTTGCCCCAAACTGAAATGCAGAGCTTTGGAGGTTTGCCAAAATCTAGTTAATCTTTCTCCCTCTCTGTCTTTTAATGGTATTTATGGTTTCGCTGCACTTCCTGGTTTCAGCTGGGTCCAAAAGCAGGAGACTGAAATATCATTGAAGAGGCTATTCACAGTGTTTCCAGCTGGCTAGGGCCATGGAATGAAAGATCTCTCACAATAAGGTCTGTTCTAGAAGGATTTTTGCCCAATTTCTATCCTGACGAGATTCTGATGAGCAGCCAAACTGTTAGAAAATTATCCCAATTAAATCGAAACTTTGAAAATGTGCCCATCCGCAACATAATTGACATCCTTCACCTGAGGAACCTACGTACAGAGAATTCATTAAGTTTCTCTTCTGCTGCTTTGTGCAGAAGATGTTATTCTTGCTTGACCTTAGAGGGCTCCTCACTGAGTTGATATGAACACAGGCTATTTACGTTGCCTTCAGGATAATTTTTGGTGCATTTCAAGATTTAGTAGACACTAAGCTGCAAACCTAGATAGTTTCTGTCTTGATTCAGACATTGAAACTCATTCTCAATCCCATGGCCAATGTGAGGGTGGGACAAATGAACGTTTCCTCTATTATGATGAGGGCCTGTCACTCCAGACTACGACCTCAACTACTGATCTTACAGGCTGTCTGTCTCAGTCAGCTAATGACATTTGAGTTACCTCAGAGAGCTCTCAGGGAGCACCCTGGAGATTAGTCAGGACTGCTGTATGAAGACTTTTTTTTGTTTTCAGCTCTCACTGAAGGGTCCCCAGGCATCCTCTTCGTCTTCTGAGCATAGTGAGTCAGAGAAGGCTTCTTACCATTTCCACAAAAGTTCTTGCTCTTCTGCCTTTTGGGCCCCCAGCTCATGTTGTCTACACAGGACTGGTAACTGTTGATGCAGAGGAGAGGGTATCACCATCCAGAGGCTGAAGTGTTATGTCAGCATTGACTGAAAGGCTCATAAGCATGCTTTAAATATTGTGCTGTAGCTGCACAGAAAGAAAAATGAATTTTTTTTTTTTTTATTTAATCCATACCTGTCACCCACAACTCTTGATCAGCAGATTTGATCTGAACATTGGACACCTTGGTTAAACCAGATTAGCTGGTGCTAAACAGCTGTCATTGGGAAGGAATGCTGTGTTTCCTCAGGCAGAAAATGACAGGAATTGGAAATGATCACTGCCTTTCTGCAAATATTGCAAAGAATGTATGGAGATCCATTCTCCGTTGCATATAGTTGGATTTAAGCTAGATATTGTTACAGAGCAATATGAGATGCTGGGGCAGGCTGAGACGAGAAAAACCCACACCTGGAGAGGTCAATCTTTACCTCTATTTTGTTTTACCTTTTTCTGACAATGTGGCTAGTTATTGTTTCTATATAATAATTTTCCTATTTTGGCTAAAATGATTGTTGAGAAGTTTGCGAAGACTGACCTAAAGATGTCCTTCTTTTCCTTAGGCCTTATTCAGTCTCTCTGAGGGAGAGGTGGTTTGGGATATGGTCTTGAGAGTACACAAAGCTCTCCCTGCTGACTTGGACTACCTGATGTCGCTGACATGCTTCTAGGCACTGACTGATAAGTTTATTTTTCTGTCTCAGAGATCCCAAGAGGATGTGCTGGGCTGGCTTCTGTCCTGCATGTGCTGTCCTTAGGGACTCTCTGTGACTCTTCTTGTCACTCTTTAGGTTCAGTGTGTCCATGGGGTTGTTAGGTGAGATAGACATGGGTCAAGGAGCTCTGCTGGTTATTCTCAGTTCTCAGTCTCAGTTTCATTAGCTCTAGTCAGTGATGCTGGAAATGGCACTTTTTGTCAGCTACCAGGTTTGAGGGAGGCCCAGGCATGAATGAAAAGCATTTGGCTATGTTTGGGTAGAAATAAAACCAAGCGAAATAATATGCTGTTACAGCTGGGCAAAGGCACCAGAAAAATTGACAGATACTTTAAAGATTCACTGAGGATGTGTGCTAATTTATGATTCAGTGGGGAAGGTTGTAGAGCACAAGGTAGGAGTTTGACCTAAGCTGCTGCCAGGTGGCCTTAATGCATGGGAGTGCAATGCTTTCAGATAAACTCCCCACCCAAAAAATGGAACCCATTTCTTTTGCAGGTCAAATTTGCTACTGTTGTAATCACTGTATAATCACCTTGCCTAACCATGGGCCCAGAGCTAAGCATGGGTCTAGAACAGTTGTACCGCCCCAAATAGCTCAGCAGTCTGAGAAAAATCGAGCAACAAGTCAGAGGAACATAAGGGAACAACACTTGTCTGTCCTGTGGTGATATGAACGTGGAGGAGAAAAACTGGTTCTAAACTTAGATGATTTGTTCAGGCTATTGAAAAGAGAGCATGGGGTAGTTTATCTTGTTTTACAGCCCTCCATGAGCTCCCTGTTGCCTAGCTGTTTGAATGAGGCTTCTTCTTGGGTCATCTTTCAGCCATTGCACTCTTCCTGGGTCATCTTTCACCCACTGCACCTGCAGAAGACATGCAGGCAAACGCTTCTGTGGGTTTAGCAAGAGTGGCTGCCAGGCTGGAGTTGGTGAGGAGAGACCCTCGCCACCAGGACTCTTCCCCCTTGGTACCAGCTCCAATGAATCCAAACCTGCTGTGAGACAGGAAAGGGAGCAGAGCTTGGTCTTCCCTGTTGAGAGTCAAAGGGGGACGGGACAAGGAGTGTGAAGATGCTGACTTTCCCTTCTGCCAGTCAGGCAGCTAGGTAATATTTAATGTTGTCTTGTTGACCTTTTCACACACTTAGTGAGTAGTGAACTTGCAAATGGAAGATTAATTAGTTAAAGTTCTCCAAAAAATATTGAAAGCAAGCAAACACCACCAGACTGGTAAATTCTAATAACCTTATCCAGGCCCAAAGGATTATGATAGAGCAGTTAAACATTTTGTTTCTGCCTTTGCCACTGCCTTTGCCACTGGCTTGCTACCTGGCCCCAGCATTTAACTTCCCTCTGCCGCGGCTTCCACTTGCGAAAGCAAGATTTAATACTAAGCTGTGTCTGAGCAGGTCCGTTCATTAAGGTTCATAAAGTGTTTTGGAGAAAGCAGTGCTGCTAAGAGAGCCGCTGTAAAAGTTTTGACCATTAGTGCTCACTTTGATGTGTCAAAAGTAACCATTTTCCTTCAGGTGCTGGAAGTTTCATTGTGTGAAAAATTTAGATTAACATTAAATACAGAAGGTTTTAGAAATCATTCACCTTCAAGATTGGCAAAACTGGCATATTCACAGTAGAAGTGAAAGACGTGTTTTATCTGTGTTGTCCTTTGTAATTATGCTGCTGAATAACAGAAGTATTATCACACCAGGGTTAGTGCCAGAGGATTACCCAAAGTTTTTCAAATGGGATGGTAAAGTGGTGCAAACAGGTGCACAGACAAAGAGCAAAAAGAGGAGGGAAAAGTGAGAGAAAGAAAGCTGAGGCCTTCTAGTTTCAGCCACATAGCAAAATTAATGGTTTCTCTAAATGAATAGCATGGCTAGATTACTATTGAGCCTGTAAAATTAGAGGAACGAGTCAGATTCTTCATTTCATTCCTGTTTTAATTTAAGCAAAGGAGGTCAACCTTAATTGTGCTTCACCTCAAAAAAAAAAAATCTTTTCATTGGAATAATTTTGCAGTGGACAAAGTGACTCATAAGAATAATATGGTCTGTGAAATCTGCTTGCCAATAGCTCCCTTTGCACACTGGATACTGCTAACCAGGATTTCTTTCTGAATGTCCCACACGTGTGTATTCAGAAAGAGAGAGGAAGGGATTTCTAAATGAAGTTAAAAATGTCTTTACAAGCAAAACAGCACGCATAGGCACATGATCCTTGTTATTCTTTTTTGGTGTTGTCTTTTAAATCTACTTTTGTGTGTTGATTTATTTGTGTACATTAGAGCCATGTGGACGTTTCCTAATCCCTTCATCTCAGAAAATACGGATGTAATTTTGCACAATTCCTTTGCAAGATTAAACCAGGAGAAGGTTGTTGGTCCTGCTTTTGGATATGAAACACTGTATACCAAGAGGTGTGTTTCAGGATTTGCTGTAAATTACCACAAACGAACCTGTTAAGGGTTAAGGACTTGGATGTGGACATCTAGGGAACTTAGAGAGGGGTGTTTGGGTCTTCTTCATGGGAAGCTCTCTTGCATGGTAGCTTTGGGAACATTTTGTGGTGGGAGGAAGCAGGACTTCAGGGATTTGGGTCACTGGGGAAAGTGGCCCATCCCACAGGTTTCTGCATTACCTCCGTCTGTCGGCTCTCACTGAGAATGGGGGCATATTTTTGCTTACTGATTGCCCTGCATTTGAGGGAAGCCTTCAGGTAACTAAAGACTTGTTACTACCACCCAGCTCCCCACAATTCCAGGAAAAGTAGCAGAAGCTCTGTATGAGTGAGTAATGGGGGGTGGGACAGGTCTGGGATGACATATTGATGTTTCCCCTGACTAATGCCCCTATACCAGGATTTCTATGATTCTAAGCAAGACCTTGAAGGCACCTATGGTTTTGCTTTGCAATTAGTGTGTGGTGGTTCCTGAAAAGAGACCTCCTGAGAATACTTGCTATAAAGAATTGTCAGTATAAAATCTGAAATTGCTGGTCCCTGAATCATGTGGTGTGAGCGAATCATGGGCTTCACAGCTATGCAAATAAACAGCAGCCTTGCGATGCCCCATCCCCTCTGCTCTCCTGTCGGCTCTGCTCTTGTGCATCACTAAAGGGCATTGAAATTGCACAAGTCAGTCCTCTCAGCGGGCTCGGTGCCCTGCTGGCTCACAAGAAAGGGGACAGCGGGGAGTTTATGGGCAACAGAGTACACATGTATGTGCTTACTCCACATGCACGCCCTGCCTGTCATCCCAGCAAGACCCGTCACCCTCCTGATTGTCATTTTGATCCTTCTTCTTCGGCTGACATGCTCCGAGTCCTCCAGAGAGGGTTGTAAAGGATTGACACTTTACATGTCACAGAAAGAGCCCTGAGATAACACAGTTGACTTTATGGTGAATAAGATTTGATTTCTATCTGAATTATCAAATCTAGCTGTATTATCAAAGGAAACTTTTTTTTCCCTGTTATTTGTAAAAAAATCAGTAAACTCAGCTTTGTTTGAAAGAGTCTGTATTGCCTAACGGGTAATTGTTTCACTTGAAAATGCAGGGTAAGTCCAGTTACATGGTTTTCAGGACAATTTCCAGTAGGTGAATATGTTCCTGGTGTTCAAACCCTTTGTGAGATTTCTATTTCATATGTGATACTGCAGTACCTGGGATCAGCTGAGGTGTCTAAAATAAGGCAGTCCTTCACTAAATACAGCCTCACCACGTGAGGCATTTCTGCCTTGCTGGTTTGCCTGAAGTTCGGTGCATTGATATGGATATGAGGAGGTTCTGTATTCCTCCTTTTTAGCCCCATTCCCTAGGAAGCAATGCATGGGTAAGTTGGCTCTAGGTCTCTATGTACCAGCTTTCTCTAATTTTTGAACTTGGCTGCTGGGTAGAAGAGAAGCAGCTAGATGGGAACAAAGTCTGAAACTTGATCTCAGCCGTACTGTTAACAACTGAGGATCTACATGAGGGTGAGGGAGATGCGGGTGCAGGTCTCCAGCTGGTCTGCTGGGACAGAGCCTTCTCCCTTTGACCTTGTGTTGGGCATCAGATCCTATGGGTCTATTTCACTGAGAAGGATGACAGCAAAATGGAGTTTGTTGTCAGGCTGAGAAGATCTGTGTTATTTAAAAAAAAAACAAACAAAAACATTTAATCTTGTTTTGTGTAAGCTAGATTGCCAAGGGACACAGATCAGTGGTTCTGCATGGATGACCCCAGTTTTCCATCAGCTATGGGTCTTGCCCACAGAACTTGCCTAGATTTTGGATTAGTGTTCATGGGACTGATCAAATAAGCTAGGAGAGTTAAGATCCTGTAGGCAAGTTTTTTCAGAGGCAAAAATCCCCCAGGTGTTAAACACTGAATTTGTAATTGAGATTCTGACACGTTGATCCCATAAAGACACATTTAGAGCATGGAGAGTTTCTACTAAATAAAAAAAGATCACTTGGTCAAGCAAGCTGAGACCTGCCCCTTGTGCAGCATGTAAAAAATTCAGGTAAATCATTCTTTATAAAAGTGCTGTATGACAGGAGTAAGCATGGTGTGCAGAGCACAGCACTTGTCATGTCGGTAAGCAGAACTGTGTCCAGAAGTAACACGAGAGCCCAGGAAAACACAGCTAATGGAGAAATGGATTCTTGGAAAGGAGAAACAGTTGTTTATTTTCCAGGTGCAAGGGAGTAAACAGAATGAGAAAAGTGCTGGCTGTCAAGTTGGCTTGGGTGGCACAGGAGGTAAGGCTGCCGGGAAGCGTGATGGAGGTGTTGTTATGTGGTGCTGCCCGGGAGGCGCACGGCATGTTTGCGATGGGGAGCCGTGCAGCTCTGACGTACAGCCGCACACATGAGCCTCGCTGACAGACTGACGGCTCTGATCATCGTTTCTGTGGTCTACTTGGAACTGCAGCCTGCTCTTTGTTCACCATGCATGGGGAATACCCTGCAAGCCTGTCGGGGTGTGGTTTTCAAAACTCTGAGTGAAGCAAAGTTTTCACTCTTCCATAGCAAGGGAGGAGGGTTACGAAGGAGACAGGCTGGTTTTAGCTTTGTTTTGTTTAGCTGATTTTTTTGTTTGTTTGCTGAGTTGAGTTTTTTTAATAATTATTCCTCACTTGAAAGTTTTTTTTTCCTGGAGTCATTTGCAAGAATTCATAGAATCATAGAATCATAGAATGGTTAGGGTTGGAAGGGACCTTCAAAGGTCACCTAGTCCAACCCCCCTGCAAGGAGCAGGGACATCCCCCACTAGATCAGGTTGCTCAGAGCCCCCTCCAACCTGGCCTTGAACGTTTCCAGGGATGGGGCATCCACCACCTCTAG
>JAAGAY010138456.1:0-17908 GCA_011801015.1 Ardeotis arabs
AGCAAATCGAAGCTTTCATACGTGTAAAATAAATGGTTATTAACAAATCGAAGCTTTCATACGTGTAAAATAAATGGTTATTAGCAAATCGAAGCTTTCATACGTGTAAAATAAATGGTTATTAGCAAATCGAAGCTTTCATACGTGTAAAATAAATGGTTATTAACAAATCGAAGCTTTCATACGTGTAAAATAAATGGTTATTAGCAAATCGAAGCTTTCATACGTGTAAAATCCCAGCGATGAGGGGCTGGTGCTTAAAAACCACGGCCTGCGTGTATCCATGGGGGGCAGAGACACGCAATAAGAAAATCAAACCACCTTTTCCCTTTCAGCCAGCAAACCAGCCTCCGTGGCTGTGTTGCTGTTTCCCGATTCCAGGGCCTGAAGCCTCTCCTCGATCGGCAGGCCCCAAAGCGAAACCCCGGCCGAGAGGAGCGGCAGGGCTCGGCCCGGGCAGCGCCGCGGGGCTCCCGCCATCTTCCGTGCGGAAAAGCCCGCGCGCCCGCCGCCGCCTGGGGCCGCGCGGAGGCGACGGGATGAGGCGAGCTGTCAATCAGCGGAACGGCGCCCTCTGATTTGCTGCCGGCTGGCGTCACGTGAGAGCAGACGGCGTATATAAAGGCGGGCGGGGAAGGCGGCGGCCGCCATTTTGTCCAGTGAGGAAAAGCGGAGCGGAAGTCTCGTTGAGGGTCGAGTCGGCTACGAATTTAGCGCGGGCTCCCTTCGCGCGCCCTCCCTCTTAGCATCGGTGAGGATCTTCACCTCGGAGGGCGGGGGGGAGGCGGCACCCGCGGTCTCGGTGCCCGGCAGGGCGGATGGAAGCGGCGGGGCCCAGTGGCAGCAAACAAAGAGCAGCCGCCATTTTGTAAAGCTGGGCCGCGGGCGGTGGCTGCTGCTACGCTGAGGAAAGCCGGGCCGGGAGGAGGCGGGTAGGCCGCGGATTGCCTCGAAGAGCCCGCTCGCCGCCTTTTCTCCGCGGCTGTGGCCAGCGAGGCGAGGCGCGGCTGGGCGGGAGGTGCCGCGGGGATGGTGTGCCGCCTTTCCCGCCGCTCCGGGGGAGCGCTGGTTCCTCACGCAGCGCTGAGGAGACGCTCTGGAGGGATTCCCGGGGCGCTCCCTGCCTGGCCTCTGCCGGAGATGGCGCTGCTTCTCCCCCCGGCATGTGCCGCTTCCCCCGAATCCCGCTCCGAGAACAATGGAGCCCTTCTCCCGCGCAGCGCTCCCTCTGCAGGCCCGGCCCTCGCTCTAAGCCGGGGGCAGGGGAGAGGGGCGCAGAGAAACATCCCACTTCGAAGTTGGGGGCCTTAAAAGTAAACGAGATTCCCTGAAGTAGTGAATTTTAATCACGATTACGATATAGCAGCTAGTTCTTGTGTTTGGTTTTGAACACTTCTCCTGCCTCCCCACCCACAGGTTAATGTTTCTATCACCAGATCGTGTTGTTATTGAAGTTTCTGGGGAAAGCAACCAATATAATTACTTCCCTTGTAAATAAATAAAGGCTTGCTGTATGTTAAATATATATAAGTTTCTTTTTTTGTCCTAGCGATGCATCGTGACTCTTGTCCGCTGGACTGCAAGGTTTATGTGGGTAACCTTGGAAACAATGGCAACAAAACTGAACTAGAGCGAGCTTTTGGCTACTACGGACCACTGCGCAGTGTATGGGTGGCGAGAAACCCTCCTGGTTTTGCCTTTGTGGAATTTGAAGATCCACGAGATGCAGCTGATGCAGTAAGAGAACTAGATGGAAGGTAAAACGTGCTGCTTGCGTGCTTGGCTTGCCTGCTGAAAATAGGAGAAATTGTGGGTAGTGATGCAGTTTAAATGGGGAAGCTTCAACTGGCAAAACCAAGAACTTGACGCGTTTGTTGCGCAATATTTATTTGTACAGTGGTATGAGGGTAATCTTTCTTTGTAGTGCAGGAGTAGCATTGGGACGGTTAATTGTGCCTTTTGGAGTTGGACTGTGAAGTTGGACGCGACTGGACCTCTTAGTGTGTGTCAGTTAATTCAAGGTGGTGTTACTGTAAAGAGGCAAAATGACCGTCCTTGGTTCCTTCTCTGCCTGCTTTACTAGCAGGGCAGGCTTTCAGAAGGGGCTAAACTTTTTGTCTGTCATGCTGGAGTGTACTTTTTTAGACTCGGAACCCAGTGTACTTTGACTAATGTGTATAAACAGAATATTCTTGTTATCTGTTCCTTTTTGGTCTTGTTCTCTCTTCCCTTTCCCTCTCCCAATTCCGTAGGTTTTCTCCTGCATGCAGACTTTTCCCTGGAAATGCTAACCAACGTCCATCTCTTTTCCCAGAACCCTCTGTGGGTGTCGTGTCAGGGTGGAGCTCTCCAATGGTGAGAAACGGAGTCGGAACCGTGGTCCACCTCCATCCTGGGGCAGGCGTCCTCGAGACGACTATCGCAGAAGAAGTCCTCCTCCTCGACGCAGGTACCCTGGGTCAAAGTACACTCGTAGAGCTGTGGGTACTGTTGCCACTTAGCATCCTAGAAGCAGGCGTTTTAAAAGCATGTTGCTGGATAACGTTCATCTATCTGATCACAATTTGGAAATGGCAAATGCTAAAAAAAAAACCCCAAACCAACAACCCCAGAACCCCACAAAATCAAGGTGAACTTAAGTTGTGTTGAATGTTGGCTTTTGTCCTTAGGTCACTGGGCAAGTTGGTAGTCAGCGCCCTGTATCCTGAACTTACCCTCGTTCCTCCTAAAATCTGCTCATCTTCTAGTCACACTTTCCCTTTCTTCCCCATACTTCAACTTAGGCTGTTCCTTTCCTTTATTCCATAATGGCAGAACATGGCATACAGCAGCTTAGCATTTCCGTACAGGTGTGTTCCTCCGCTTTGTTTGCGCTATTTAAATACTTGGAAGGAGGCAGCTGTTTAATAATAGACGGAGTAACAGTTGCCCTAAACATCTGAGTCTTTTACACTGTAGTGTTAGCTTGGAATTAAAACATCGTGTGACGATCCTGTCACTTAAGGTTTGCAAACCCAGCTCTAAAGTATGGCAGGATTTTTGGGAACTGAGACGTTCTTGGACCCAGACTAGCTTGTCTGGCGGTTTAAGTCTGCAGCGTGGTTTTTGCAGGACTGAGTTTACCTGTTGCAGGTGAGTGAAGTCCTCCCAAGTCAGGGTTTCGAGCTTACCCTTTTGCTGTTGAAAAATAACACAGTAGGAGTATTTGTTAGCTAATAGATGGTTGTACTGATGGCTTGTTTTTCATTTTTTTTATGCTTTTTGGTCCATCTATTAATAAAAATGAACCCGTTACAGAGTCACCATCATGTCTCTTCTCACCACCCTCTGAGTCTGCATTAGCCAGTCAACTAGCCCTTTCAGCGTCATGTGACCAGCGCGCCCCATTCAGCTTGGCTGGTGTCGTTTCACATGACCCAGGCATGGCCAGTCGTCAGGTTGCACCGCCCTTTGGTTCCCGAGCATGCTGTTTTCTCTCAGCCTTCTCTCCAACCTTAACCAAATCGGCAGCAGCCACCTCGACCGCCCACACATTCCCGGCCAATCAGCTCAGCTGTTTATTTACCAAATGTCTTCACAACAACTACAGCAGCAGCCTTCGGCTAACAAAAAAGCAGGAAAAATCCACAACACCCCCTTCGCCAACCAACTAAATACAACGCAACATCTGGCAAAACCTTTTCAGCAAATTCTTCTTGGCAGTCAGTCCGGCAGCCTCACCTCACCATTTCTAGCTTGTTGAAACCAAAAACTAGTAAGTTTTTCCTGCTTATACAGTTTACTGCTGGTTAAAATAAGGAGTAAGCGGCTTATAAGTAATTACTTTTCTCAATCAAAGGCTGGCTGTGCATAATTGAGTGGTAACGTACCTATGTTGCTTGAGAAAACTTTTAAGGGTGATACGGAAACTCTTACACTGTGAATAACGTAAAAACGGTATATTTGCATGTGAGATGCCAAACTAAATTTTTAATAAAGCTCTAACCAACTTAGCTTTTCCTTGCCAGAAAAATCCTATCACCTTTAAATGGTTTTACTAACAGTTTTCAAAACTTAAAACAATTACTTTTTGGGATGAACTGGGCCGAGCTAAGGTTATTTTTATTTTTATTTTTTTTTCTAAAGAAAATAGTCTAAACACACTCTATGGCATTAAAAATTACAATCACAAATATGCAGTTCTAATGTAGCACTTAATGGCATTACCAATATTTACACTGAGCGCATTTTCACTTTTTTTTTCCACTTTGGTATATCTTATGTCTTGTCGTGGACCTTTTAGACTTGCATGGGTTCCAAAATATTTGATCTGTGCTATTTTTTTGGAACCACTTGTGGGACTTTGGTGTGGTGTTCTGGGCAGTGTATTTAGTTGAAATGAAAAGTGTTGCATTGGACAACTCCGCTTTGAAGCGTTCTTGGTTAAAGTGAATTCGTGGTTGGAAACGTGCTGTTCACACTGAGCTTTTGTTTTACTGCCTAATCTTTCCATGCCTTGTACTGGATGATGGATGCCAGTTATTCTTGGCACGTTCCCTGGGCCCAACAGTGAGTTTGACAAGTTGGGAAATGCCTCACCCCGTTAATGCTGAAAGAATTGATGAAGAGCCTCACATTTCTTTTTCTGGTTCTAGATCACCGCGAAGGAGAAGCTTTTCTCGTAGCCGCAGCAGGTACGCATCAGTCCGTTGTAGCCTGGGCCGCTTTGTCCGGGAGCTTGAAAAGAAACAAACAGCTTATTTGTTCTGTCTGGGTGCGGTAGGCTGCAGGGTAGGCATTGTAAATTAAAAGGGAGAAACTGGTTTACTTCTGCTGTTTTGCTTGCCTGGAGTTAACATAGAATCACAGAATGGTTTGGGTTGGAAGGGACCTTCAAAGCCCACCCAGTCCAACCCCCCTGCCAGGAGCAGGGACATCTCCAACCAGATCAGGTTGCTCAGAGCCCCAGCCAACCTGGCCTGGAATGTTTGCAGGGGTGGGGCATCAACCACCTCTCTGGGCAACCTGGGACAGTGTTCTACAGCCCTCAGTGTAAAAAATTTTTTCCTAATAGAACATATTTACACAGCTCTTGGAGATCCCAGGGTTACCAGTTGAAGGGTACTAAGAGTGGGAGTAACCAGTTTTTCTGCGCTGCAGCTGTCCAGGGTTCCTGCCAGTTTTTCCCAAAGTTTTGTGTGTTGCTCTCTGGGTACTGTGAGCCGCGAGTACCGATGATAGCGCAGTGAGGTGTGCCGCTGTTGGTACTGCGAGGCGCTAGCTGGTAATGACACGACAGTGTAACAGTTCTGTGTTAGGATTTTCGAAGCTTCCAGAGTTCACAAGCCGTTTCTACGTTCTTGTAGCAGCGGGTGCTGCTTTACTGTATGGGACGCGTAAATACACGCGGACACGCCGCGCGAGCTGAGCCATGTCCCTTGCAATGCGACTCTGGACAGATTTAAGCTGCTGCAAAGGAATAGGTGCCTGTTCACAGCAAACCTAAGCTGTGCTGGACGGCTCAGGCTGGTTATTCTCACCTAAAGGAGAGGCTCGTACCGTAACCGTTAACAGGTTTCCCTGCATGAACAGTTAAAAACCTTAACGTCCTGAAGGGAAGCTCTTCAGATAGCGTTGTAACTAATTAGTTCAGCTTTGCTTTGACGCCGTAATCACCTTGCTTTGTGGTCTTTAACAGGTCCCTCTCCAGAGACAGAAGAAGAGAGAGATCACTCTCACGGGAGAGGAACCACAAGCCTTCTCGTTCCTTTTCCAGGTCTCGCAGGTAGGCTGAGTCTCGCAGTGATGTGCTTTGGGTAAATCTGTAAAAATGACAGTTTCTGTCTGGGTAATCCTGAAGCGGGTTGTGGTGGAGAATCACCTCTAGGGTCTGATGAGATTCTTCACCTTGAAGAATTACATACTCAGTTCTGTGACATGAACAGTGTTTTTTAAATGCTTAAAAGTAACCTGCTGAGTTGGGCTGGGGGGTGTGACCAAAATCTGCGTTTGGCACCTGGTAACTGACACGTCTTTTCCTCTGCAGTCGCTCCAGGTCAAATGAGAGGAAGTAGGAGCACGAGGAGGAGCTGTGTACAGGAAGTCATTAGATCTGAGGACAGGAGGAGTATGTACAGAACATTGTTTTGTTTTGAAACTTCATAAAGCTTGGTGCATTTTTAAAATGTTTTAGCTGTTGAACTTGCTTTGTTCCTTGTATCTTGTAACAGGTGGCAAATGTAAAGATGTGAAATCTGTATATGGTTCTGAGCAGATCATATGATTTGTACTATGAGTCCCTTTACAATGTGCCATTATACATAACTTTGTTTGTGTCGGATGGTAAGCGCTTTGTCTTGCGTAGATAGAAGAATGTTTCTGGTCTTGACACGCTGGGGTGTGTTTTGCTGGGACTCGGCTTTTGGAAGCAAGCACCCGGTGCAGATGTGTTCGTTGCAGAAGCGTGACCGTGCACGGTGTCCGTCTGTGCAGAACGAGACGTAGATGCTTCGTAGTGCAGTTCTCGGGAATAGTCAGGAACGTCGAGCCAGTGGCGTGTGAGGGGAATGACTGAGCTGCAGTTTTGTCCAGAGCTCTAGTTCTGACTTCCATTTCCTGGAACTGAGCGACTTTATATTATGTGAAATATAAATTTTTAGCCGTAGGGTCAGTTAATTTTTGTACTTCATGTAACTAGAGTACTTCTTAAATAGATGCTTGGTTGACCATCTATTCCAGAACCTCTGAACAGACCAAATACACAGCAGAACTGACAACTGGAGTGGGTGTGTTGCGTGTGTAATGGTACATTGTAAAAGTTATGAATTAAACATTTCTTTACTGTACAAGAATTTTCATGTCACTTGTAAAATGTCTTTTGTGAGATCCTTGGGATTAAAGTTTTGGTTACAACTTGTTGTTTAGTATTTAACTTGAGTACCTGCTGTACACATCGCTTTGCAGAACGCGCTTGGGTTCAGCATAAGCGTGCTCTGCAGCACGGGGTGGGGTGACGCCACGTCTCACTGACACTGTGACGCGGTCAGACGCTGCTGCGACTGCTCTGTGCCATCCTGTGTCCTGGGCAGGGCCTCACCTCGCCTTCTCCCGCTGCCGTCTGATCCCAGGGCTGCAGCGGCAGCCTGGGTGTGCCTCGTGTGGCTGTGCTCGGAACGCCGGCTGGGGGTTCCAAGGTTCGCAGCATTTCCTCGTGTCCTGGCGTGGATTGGTGACACGTGAGGTATTCGTCTCTGTTTTGGAACACTGGTCTGGGAACCGAAGCTCTGCACGAAGATTTTGTTCAGAGTGTAAAACCATGGCACGGCTCCAGTGACTGGAGCTCCCCGGCTGCCTAACGGCTCCTCGTCCTCCTGTATCCAGGAGCAGATGTTTGCAGCAGTTTGTGTGTGTTTAGATTAAACCCAGCATGCTGAACGCTCCTGTGGCTGCATTTCCTTGGATCCAGGTGGGAAGGAGTTCTGCTGCTTCCCAGGAGTGACAGGGCCGTGTGGATGGTGTGTGGTTCATCAGCCGGTGGCTGGGGCAGAGGTGTTGCCGTCTTGGCTGCAGAGGTGTGGTGTCTTGATTGATATATATATGTATTTTTTTTAATTGCGTAGTGCTGTTTGTGGTTGCTCGTGCCTCGGCAGCGCGGGGTGCGGGCGCGGTGCCGCTGCCCGGGCTCCCCGGCAGAGGTCAGCGTGGCCTCGGGAGCGGCGCGGGCTCCTGCGCTGCCGCGTCCCGCTCGGGTGTGCCCGCAGAGCGCTGGCAGACCCGCTCCTCCGGGGGGGTTTCTCAGGCAGCCAGGGGCTGAGATGAGCCCGTGTGCCACGCGCAGCTGTGTTCCTGTTCCTAACACGCGCTTCTACCAGGGCTTGGTTTGTGGAGGGGTTGCAGCTTTGGTTGCCCGGGAGCCAGCCTCTCCGCTGGCACTCGGTTCCTCTTGCGGTTGCGCGGGAGGGAGGGGACGGCGGGGGCCGGTAGCCTGCAGCAGTTTCAGCTGCCGAGGGGAAGTCTGAAGCGCTAGGGACAGCGTACGGCGCAGGGAGGCAGGCTGTGGTTTTTGTGCCCGAGGGGGTCTGCAGAGCTGGGAGTATTTATCACTTTCAGGTTTCTGACGTTGTGCTTTGCTCCCGCTGAATGAAGAAGTTGGCCGTTAGGCTGGATCAGAGCTGCTGCTTCCCAGCAGACTGCTGGTTTGGTGTGGTCAGGTGGGGTTTTGGTGGGGAACAAAATTAGCAACTTCTAGAGAGAGATGGGAGATGTGTAAACGCAGCCCTTCTCGCAGGGCGCAGTTAGCAAGTGTTCTTTTTGATGCAGCAACACGTTCTCGAATGTAAGGCTTCTCTCAAATTTAAGTAGATTTAAGTCAACTCTCAAATTCACAAGGAAAGGTTTGTGTTGACCTTCGAAGGCCAGGGACGTCCCCCACCTCTCCCCAAAGATGTTAAACCAGGAAGAGCCGCTGAGCCGTCTGTCCTGGCCGGAAGAGGACAGACGGACGCTATCCAGGGCTCTTGGCAGAGCCAGGTGGCTCGCAGCCCATCCTCAGGCAGCTCTGCTCTGAAGGCTCCTGGGTCCCAGGGGAACCTCTTCTGCCTGCTGCTTTCTGAATCCAGGGCCTGGGTTCCCGGCGCTCCCCAATGCGTTAAGCTCCTTTCTGATCCGGGGAGCAGCTCGGCTGCCCCTGCCTTTGCCTGGCAGAAGCACCCCGAGGCTGGTGCTGTCCCGGTTCCTCAGGTGCGTACCTAAATGCACCCCCGCAGCGCCGTAGGCGACATGGCTCCCCTCTGCTCGTACCCTGGGGAGAGTATTGTGTGCAAATGGTTTTGCGAAGAGAGGGAAGTTTTGTTCCTTTTTATGTACGCGCTGCTCTTTGCTTGTGGCAGCGATGGCTTTAGGAATGTGCCCTGCACTTTGAAAACGGAGAGGTTACGCGCGGTCTTTCAGTGGGGTACGTTCCACCCACCTTCAGGCAGGTTCCGCTGCCCGCAGTCGTGCTTGGGTGAGAAGCTGTGACCTGACAGGACGGCGGCGGTGGGTCCAGTTAACAACCGTGTGCCAGCCTGGGAGCTGCGGCACGTCACCTCCAGTGACCCTGTTCCCGGGCCGTGCTGCCCTGAGCTCCAGTCACACCAAGAACTGAAACACCTCTGTGCTGGGAGATCTCTTGCACCTCTTACTCTCTGTCTTTGCATTTCTTTTTGTTTGAAGCCAAAGGCGACATGAGAGGAGCTGCGCTGTGCCCTTGGCTCTTCCTGCAGCAGCCGGCGTTGCCGGGAAGGGCAGGTTACGCCTCGTCTCTGAGCGTCTCCGTGCTTCGGTGGGGACCTGTCAGCAGAATTCACCGCTGGAAGTGACGAGTGCCTTAGCAGTTCTGCAGCTTTTTTCCGTCCCTGTTAACGTCACCTCTTTTCAGTTTCCAGGTTTACTTTCTTTTCTCATGATTCCATCACCACAAGATGCCACAACGTCTCCTGACATAAAAATCCACGAAGCAGCTGAATATTTTACAAACTTTCTCCCGTTTCTGCTGGTTTTAATCCCCGTCCCTGTCCCCGCGTTCAAATCATACCCTAGGAATACTGTCCCAAAACCTGAGCGGCGGTCACCATCAGGAATCGTCCTACTCTGGTGCTGCTGTAGCGCGGTGCCACTTAGCCAGGGAGAAAAAAAAAAAGATTAAAGAAATAGAGCATCAACCCCTTTCGCAAACAGAGGGCTGAAGGGCAGGAGCGCGATTCCAGCAGCTCCGGTTCGACCTTAGATCCCGCGCAGCGAGGCGATAGCACAGCGCCCGCTGCAAAGGCGGCGGCTCTCCGTTTCCCTGTTGCTGAAATGCATCTAGCTCAAATTTCACACCTCAACCTGCCAAAAACAGGCCAAATAGCGATGGTTTTCGCTTGGCAATGATTGCAGTCGTTCAGTGAAGCGGCTGCTGGAGCTGAAGCAGCATCCCAGCCTGGCAGCCCCCGCAAGAAGCGTTCTGGCTTCCTAGAAATCCTGTCCCTGTCTCGGTTCTCTGTTTCATTTCTGAAGTTTCACTGAGGCGCTACCGTTCTGATAGTGCCCTTCGGAAAAACACTGTTGTGGCCTAAAATAAACACCAGATGCAGACAAATATAAAATAGACGATGCAATAGGAACGCTATGTCCCAAGTGATTCATTCAGCTATTATTTAATAATTTAGTAGCTGACACAACTCTTGGTTGAACAAATCTTCGCGTTGATGCGCGTGGTGTTTCTGCTCGGTCCTCAGAGTGACGCTAGCTGTCCAATTTTCTGTGGGAGTGCTCCCGGTTGGAAAAGGGAAATGCACCTCCCTCCCAGATTCTGCCACCGATTTCAGTGGTGTCACCCCACAACCTCCCTGTGGTACCCAGCATTCGTCCTGCTGCAGTCAGAGTCAGACCGTCCCGTCCTTGGGCACCGCGCTGGGCAGCACAGGACGGCGCTGAGCGGTTGCGATGCACCCATAGCGCGCGCGGACGCCGCCACGCTGCTGGACGCCGCCACGCTGCCCCACGCCACCAGCACAGCCGCCCGGCGACGACGCGCGCCGTGGTGCGGAAGGTCCTTGGCAAGCTGCAGCCCTGGGTCGGTAGCCACGGCAGCAGGGTGGAGCGGCGGTATCAGGGCGAGGCACCGTGCCGCCCTGGCTGTCACTTCGGAGCCGGCTGGAGGATCGCTGCCGCCAGCTGTGAGAGACGCGTTATCTCCGCCGCGCGCAGAGGCTGCTTTGCCCGTGAATATTCCGCAATATTCAGCAGCGTCCGTGCGAGGAAGCCCCGCCGCTCCGCCCAGCCTTTCCCCCGCCACTCGCGTTGTTTGCTGTAAATTTTTCCCTCGTTTCTGCCTAACGCCGACGTTGTTTGCCGTCGCATTAAAACGCGGTTGCTCACTGCAGAACGCCCGCCGGCCGGGCTGGGTGCCGGGCTTCCTGGTGCCAGCAGTCGGGGATCGATCAGCTTTTCGGGCAGTACGATGAGAAGGTTTTTGGGAGGAGGTTGTCCCAGCTGGAGAGAGAGGCTTCAGGTGTGCTTCTAGCAGCCTGGTTGACAGGTCCTGCTCAGAAACTCAGGGCTGAACGCTCACCAGATTTGGAGTGGGGGTTCCCCCCGCACAGGGCGGGTTTGGTACGGATTGCTGGGGAATTTTTTAACCTGTTGCACAACACGGACATTTCCAGGTTTTCATGTTTCCTGTCCGACGACCTCCCTCTCCCTCTTTGTCTCCTTCCTCCTCTCTTTGCAGCGCATCGCAGCCGGTCAGCTGCAAAGCCCAGGTTCGTTACGGGAGGATGAGCAGGGCTCTGGCGCAGCGTCACAGCTGGCAGGTCACGGGTGGGACACTTGTAACCTGTTTCAGCCTCTGTGCCACTTCTGACAGCAGCTCCAAGATTCAGCCAATTTCCTTTCCCTGCTGCAGGGTGGATTCTCACCAGCAAGGGAGGCTGAAACCGAAACAAAAAGGTTTTACATCAGCCCCGGACTCCCCGAACCAGATCCGCGTTTGGTGCAACGAGCGGAGCTCCGCGCCGGTGCGTGGGCCACGTCCGTCCCCATGGCCAGGTCTGGCGCAGCTCTGTGCCGGCGCTCGGTGTCAGGGGCAGCAGAGGTTTGGTGTGGGGTGGATGCCGCTCCCTCACCCCAGCTCCAGGAAATCCCGCTTGGCGTGACCGACGCGTGGAGAGGGAAGTGCAATCGACCCTTACCCCGGCGTCTGGGTGGCGGCTGTCACATCATCACCCACGGCTTTATTGGAAGTTGTACACACACTGCTGTCCCCTCCCATTACCTCTGCCCCGCACAGGACCGTGCACCCGTGTGAGTCACCGCGCAAGACAGCCGTCCGTCCGTCCGTCCATCCGGGCTGGGTGCTGCCCTCCCACAGGGGCCATTTCAGGCGCCTCTTTACTCACGGTGCCCTGCGGCCGGTCTGCCCCCCCTCTGCCCCTTCCCTCTCCTCTGCCCCACACCCAGCCCCACTCCTCGCCCCCCAGCACGAGGGTGAAGTGAATCACGACCCCGTGCCCACCCTCACCCGGGGTGACGGGATTCCCAAAACGCGTGCTGTGAGCGGGGAGATCCCAGGAGACGCTGACACGGGGTGAGCCACCGCCTGGCAGAGCTGGCGGGCGCTGGGGCGGGCGAGCGGGCTGGCACGCGTCTCCCAGGGCCGTGAGTTTGGGGTTGGGTGTTGCTGCCTCCGAAAGCGGAGGGACTTGCCTTGCAGACGCCCCATCCTTGTGCCTGGCTGCTCCGGGCGGAGGGTGCTGCACCGAATCGGGCGTTATTTTTAAAGCACACAACATGAGCAAGCGTTAGTCAACAGCATAGTCAACGTAGTCACCTCTTCCTCACGCACGGCTATAAAGGGCCAGATCCTGCTCCTGATGGATTTCAAGCCACGCCGCGGCTCGGGGAGCAGCAAATCCCTCGTCGGCAGCGCTGTGCCACGCGTGTCATCCGTTGGGATGAAGTTACGTCAGTTGACAGCTTCCCATGGGCCTGGCTGCCCCAAGAGCTGCCGAGGGCTGGAGACCCCACGTGCCGCGTGGAGGGGAGCAATTCTGCCCCACGCTCCGCTTGCTTATTCCCACCCCCGCGGTGAGTCCTGCCGTGGGAGGTCCCAGTGGGCCTGGAGAAGTCCCTGTCCTCCTGCCCGCTGCCACCCCAACGAGACACTTCCCCTGCCCTCGCTGAGATGCCTGCGAGGAAGAGCTGGCTAAAAAAAAAAAAAAAAAGCACAAAAAAACCCCACAAAAACCACCTGTGGACATTTTAGACGGACCTTATCCCCCGCGAGGAGCTTTCAAAAGGCTGGAGCCGTTCGCCCCAGTTCCCAGCGGGGCGTCCGTGCCCCCTCCGTGGGTGCCGGCCGTCTGCACGGTCCTGCTCTGGGGCCGTGGGCAATGAGGTGAAGCAGCAAGGACACAAACGGGCAAATGAGCCCGGGGTTCGGAGCCAGGTACTCCCTCCGGCCTCGCCGGGCTCTGAACAATGAGCTCCTTTGCTGCCAGCAAAAAAAAAAAAAACCAAAAACAAACCCACAAAGCTTCCAAGCTGTTCATGGAAAGTCAGTAAAGCAATTACGTTAATGACTATGAATGGGGCTAAAAACAATCCTGGATGAAAATGAGTGAGGGGCCGAATGAAGCGGCCGATTCATAGCCCGGCTTCCGCATCCAGGAATATTTCCAGTGAGCAAAGGCCTTGTTTTAGGGACTGTCTCATCCCCCGTTCGTGCTTGGTGGGACTCCATTTCCACTCTGCTGGCTCCGGTGTCTCATCAAAATGCCTTCATAAATGGAGCAAACAAGGGCTGGGTATGGCAGGGAAACAGTCAATTAACACGATCGGAGTTCTTTTCGGGGCAGAGTTAATCAAGCATTCAGCGTTTTGTCATTCTTGTCTTTCTTTCCTGGGAAAATCCTATTAGTATAAAATCACTTAATTGGGCACTTCAAAGAGCTGATGGGAAAACAGCCTTCGCTGGGATACAAACGCCGTTCAGCCGAACACTGGCTTCATTTAGACTTTTGCTGGAGCGTGAGTGTTTCATTAAGAGCCTTCACGTTTCCCACTTAAAAGAAAAAAGCTTGTTAGTAGAGATAATAAAAAAAAGGGGAAAAAAAAATCTTGGAGATTTGAATCTTGCTGAAGAGGGTTTTTGCTGCCTGGATATGGGGGGCTTTGTTTGGGGCTTTGTCCCCAGCACAGCCCCTCCACCTCCAGCGTGAATCCGCTCTCCTCAGCCGGGCGATTTCACACCTGCCTGGGGTGTTCCTGCCAGAAGAGGAGGGGGAGTCACCCCCGTGCCCCGGGGGAGGTGGGTGACAGCCCCGGGTCCGACCTCCGGGGTGTCGGATGGTGCGTTCTGCGGGACGGAGCCCCCCACCCCGCGTGCTCGTCCCCGCTCTCCGTGCCGGGGTGGAGGTCCCGTGTTAGTCCCCGTGTTCTCAGGTTGATTCCCTGGGCAGAAATTCAGGTTTTTACAGAGCTGACGTTTATCCCACCTCGAAAAATACCGCAGTGTGCCCTGATCTGTCACGGCCAGCTCCATCCTGAAAGACCTGAAGGATGCTCATCTGCCCAACTCTTTTCTGTTTCTTCTCCCTACATGAGTTGATCTAACAGGAATGTTACGTTTTACCCCCAAAAAACCACTTCACGTACACCTTTGACCACCCAATTTCCAAACCTTTCTTGCTGCTGGGGAGGGCTGGGCGAGGAGCCACGCGGATTGCTTCGTTTCTGCGGTTGGCGCTGGGGGGCTTATGTCTGGGAAAACATTTCCAGGTCAATCGTATGGTTCTATATTAATGACGTTCTGTATTCAGCCTTTATGAAATCCTTACGTAGGTGTTCGCCTGCATTTGAAACAGTTGTTATGAGCATGGGTTGGACCTCGGCGTGCGATTCCCATCAAACGCGCCGAGGTCCTTCCTTGGCACAACGTTTGGTTCTTCACGTCGGGGTCAGGGTTACTTCACGCGGCTCCACGAAGCCACGTTTCCCTGTTCTCCTCCATCTCACCCAAGGCTGGAGCATCCAAACCCCGATTTCTTCACCCAACTCAACCCTGCTCCGTGCCGAAGCTCCCACCCCACACCCCCTTGGCTTTTGGGGGTGCTGCTCCCTGTGTCCCCGGAGAGGATGAAACTTGGTGTCAGAGGCGATGTGCCCGGGCACGTTCCCCTGACGAAATCCCGGCCGTGCCGGCGCTGAGGACGGGCTGAGTCACGCCCCGACTCTGCCCGCCGTGAATAATGTATTTGCATCCACGGCTGCGGCAGCTTCCTCTCCCCTCGGCATCGGTGGGACCCACCTGGGGAGATCCGCCGGGATGGCAGCGCTCCCGAGGGTCCCCGGCCGGGGCAGAGACCACCGCTCGCTATTTAGGTGCCCCCGGTGCTGGGGCGAAGGTTACTTTGAAGGCTATGAAATCCGCAGTCATTTAATGTATTCCTTGTGCTTCCAGGCGCTGGGATGGGGTTTTGAGGCAAACTAGAAGGACGGATTCTCCCACGCTCGCACCCCTCCCGGGCGGGGGTTTGGGGCGCCCCTCGGGGAGGGCGAGCCTGGGCCGGGAGAGGTGGCAGCTCTGGCAGGGCGGCTGTAAACAGCGAGCGGGAAACACCCCGTCCGATCCCGGCCCCAGCCCCGCGCCCCTGCCCTCCTCCTGCTACGTGATGGGCTCCGCATCATGAGTCACCTTCGGGATTTTTTTTTTTTTTTAAATTTCTCTACCGCCCTCTGTATTAATCACACTTTTTTTTTTTTTCCGGCGGTGCCGCTGCAGACCTGACCATGGACTCTCTGACCCAGCCCCTGACGTCGTTCCTTTCCCCACTTCCCATTTCCAGTAACCTGCTTCGCTGAGGTCTCCTCCGGTGCCGCGCAGCTGGAGCTCCCCGGCTCCCGGCACGAGCAAGGGGAGCGAGAGCAGAATTTACAACAGCCAGAAATCTGCCCCTCGCTCCATCCCGGGGTGCAGGGAGTGACCCCCACCTCACAAAAAAAAAAATCACAGAGACAATCATAGCGCTACTTTCCTAAGGGAAAACCTACATCTGATTTATTTTCTGGCTGGCTTTGCCCTGGAACGGGAATACCTGTGTAACCAGGGGTATTCGCGTCAGCCGGGCTGGCCGGTTATCTCCTCGCATCGATTTGCTTTTTTAAAATCTCTCACTCTTGCATCAGCGGTTGCTGGAGTTCGCTGCGGGTTGCACAAATGGGGACATTCATTCCTCTGCCACTTCGGCCGCTAATCTGAAAAGCTGCCGGTTTTGACAGACCCTTTTTGTGCATTCAGGGGGGCTTTTATGGGAAAAAAAAAAAAAAAGCTCATTTATGCAGTGAGCATCCTCTTGGTAAACGCTGCTTCACCTGAGAGCACCGGCTCACGGCTGGAGGCTGCGCTGGCCGGAGCAGGACGCCCACGGTGCCGCAGCTGGGACGGCGCTGGGCTTCCCTTCGGCGCCGATCGCATCTTCCCCGCAATCCAGAGGGAGCGAACCAACGAACTGCAGCTGGAGCAGAGCTGGCGGTTGGCGAGGAAACGCTCGGCTACGGCACAGCGAGGCACCCAGCCCTCCGCAGTGCGGCTCTAAGAGCTGCGCTTTGCAACCAGGAGCAAAAATCGTTCCCACGCGGAAACATCAGCGGCAGCATCCCTGCGAGGAAAGGCTGCTCCGGCTCGCCCCCTCCTCTCCCTGCGTACCACGAGCGGAAAGGCTGAATTCAGAGGCACCGCTAGCTTTGCCAGGGTGCATTTTCTGCAGTGTGCAGCATCAATTTAGGATGCTTTCACATTCCCCATCCTCCTTTCACCTTTCCTCCCCATCTCACCGCGCCCATCCAGAGGCAGCCGAGGGGGCGAGCGGCTGCCCGTGACCCAAATGCCGTGGCCCAGCGCCACAGCGAGGGGACCGGTGACGGCAAACGCTGCTGCCGTGCGTGGCAGCCCCCAGCCAAACATGCCCAAACATATTCTCCAGCTGCTCGGGCGGTGGGAAGCTGCTGGTCCAGCCGGGAAATGCACGGGTGGGTGGTTTGCAGGCCGAGGGTCCTGCTCAGCACCCCAGCACCCACGGGCTCCAGGGCCCTTCGAGGGTACCTGGCACTCCCAAGGTCCCGCTTGCAGTTGGTCTTTGTGCCTTGGAAGTGTGCTCCCACCCTCCCGTGCCGCACCGGAGCACGCTGTGTGTGCAGCCTCGCTGCCCACGTGGCGATGCCCGCGGCGCCTGGGCAGCTTTCGCCACGCTGGGAGGGTGCTGCAGAACATGGCCCCCCCATGCAGCGGGGTACGCGGACTCCGTGGGTGCCAGCTCTCGCGCCGTGGGGCAGGGACGCATCCACTGACCAGGCCCAGGGCCTTGGTGCTCCCCGGCCTTGCGGTTTGCCCCGGGCAGAAGCTGCCCCGGGTTCAGACCTTTCCCGCCCAGGGACTTGGGGGAAGTTTTCCAGAGAAGCCACAGATCCCCTCAAATCCTCCCCGCAGGTTCCTGCAGGACATGCACGGACTTGTTCCTCCTCCTCCTCATCCCTGCTCCGGGACTCAGACCAGCAGATCCTTCCCAAAACACACAGCCGGGGGTGCAGCTGGGGGAGCAGAGCCAGGCCCCGGGGAGAAATTCCAGCGGGAGAGGCCAAGGCCGGGGTGGCCAGGGGAGCGTGGTCCCAGCGTGGCTGTGAGGTGGGGACCCCGAGGGGCCGAGTCACCCCATCCTCAATCCCTTGTCCCCCTTTCCCACCGGAATCCTCTGCACTGGTGACCCAGTGGGTAGGAAAGCCTGGGGGGAATGGGGACACCCCCCCCCCCAACTCTGGCCAGCTGAAGCACCGCTCCCTACGGCCCCTGGGTCTCCCGATGGGGAGAGGGCACCCCCGTACCCCCTGATGGGGGATCCCTGTATCCCCTGGTGCAGGGGTCCCTGCGTCCCCTAAAGGGGGGGTGTCCTCTAACAGTGGGGTCCCTGCACCCCCGAGGAACGAGGTCCCTGTACCCCCTGATGGGGGGAGGGAAGGGAGGTCCCCGCACCCGGTGTCCGGGATCCCGCAGGCCCCGCTCCCCTCTGGGACCCCGGGAATGGGGACTGGGATTGGGGGGGGTGGGAGACAGGACGGAGGCGGCTGCCCCAGTCCCGGGGCGGGGCGGGGGCGGGAGGGAAATCCCGGGCGACGCGGTGAGGCCCCGCCCCCCGCGCTATAAAGAGCGGCGAGAGGCGACCGGTACCGGCCTCCGCGAGACCTCACGGTGAGTGCGGGGCTCTGGCCCGGCTCGGGGGGTGGCGGGGAGGGTGCCGGTGCCCCTGCCGTTACCGGTGCCCCTGCCGTTACCGGTGCCCCTGCCGTTACCGGTGCCCCTGCCGGTGCCCGGCCTGGGGAGGGAAGCGGCCGCAGCGGGCGGCGGCTCCACCCT
>JAAGAY010138457.1:0-142913 GCA_011801015.1 Ardeotis arabs
AAAAAAAAAAAAAAAAAAAAAAAAACATCACTTTTTACCAGTCATAGCTTGTACAATTCAAGTTTCCCAGTTGTTTTACTCAGGAATTTTAAGAACTCTCGATAACTGACGCATTTAACTGACAAGCAGGAGAAACTAGTAAATAGTGTAGAAGAGCTTAGGTTGGATCCTAAATAACTGTACTAATTTACTGTCTCTGCAGTCCAATGGCTGTGATGTCTTGCATCTCATTTTGATTAATGAAATCTAGATTTTTTTGACATATTCACAAGCAGTCCTTATTCTATGCAATATTTTGTTGCTTCCAAATTGTTGGTTATGGAAAGAGGCTGTTTTATTGTTACAGCTGAAATCTGTTCAAGGAATTTAATGAATGGTAAATCAGTTTCACTGTGTAAGGTCTTTCCCTTGTCCCATTTTACTTCCCCTGCCACACAAAGGCAAGGCTGCAAGCTCAACACATTCTTTTGTCTCAGACTCTCCCCACAATCCATTCACTTGCTGTGATGACAGAAATTACCAGTGCCACCATATGTATCTATACATACTCTTTCAAACACACACCATCAATATACACACACATGGATGAAATAATAAGAAATAATGTTTTAAGTAGTCACTGAAGCAACCTCCAGTTACTCATGCTATCCCGTGTATCTCCTAATAATCCGACGGGGCAATATCCCGATCTATAAAACCATTATTTGTAGTGGCTGAAGACAATTTCCTCTCGTTAATCCCTTACAGCTTCCAGCCTATAAATCTTGCCACCTTGTGCCACTTGTTGATCATCTTGTCTTTGGCACTTTGACAAACAGCATAATTACATCTCCCTGCTGCATTCCCTCCTGTTTGTGGCTGCTGGCAGTTGAATATTCCACACAAGTTCCCCTTTCTAAAGGCGCTTTCTCGACTGGGAGTCCTTGCCATCTCAGGACTAAAGCCAGTCAGAGCTATTTGCCACTTCACAAGGTCTGAGAATTTTCAGAACTACAGCTCAGCTCCAGCTGCCAGTTACAAATGCAATTGCTGAATATGATTCTTGTAGCTGGACTCAATGAGGCCCATAAGATTTACACAAGAGTTTAAATTTCTGAATTTACGTTAAAAATGCATTCCCATTATCCAAATGAGTTTGTCTGAATAGCTAACAAAGTATGCATTAGATAGAGCTGTGACGTTAATTTTCTAATTGTTTTACAGATAAGAATAAAAAGAAAAAAGTGCTCTAGAACAAAATTCCTGGAAATGTACCAACTCCTCCAGTGAATTGTCATTCATCTTGGCATCCATGAAGAGCAAAAAAAATAAAGCTTCTGAACCTCCTCCAGCCACCTGAATGAATCTCACTGATAACTTCCCTCCATCCTCCACACTGTTTTCTGCAACTCAAGCCTATGCATCTACATTAAGTTGGTTATTTTGTTTTCAGCAGTGCCTTGGCTTTGGAACTGCTCTTTGTCCAAGTCAAAGACTGAGTTTAAGTGCAGTATTGTTTTTCTAAGAACTATGTCTATACCTTCTTTGAAAAAAAATCACTTCTATTCTTATTACGTCTCTCTGAATTACCATTCAGCCGTTGTTCAAAGGAGGACTTCTGTTTTTCTGAATTTTCTCTTCACCAATCCCATTCTAAACAGAATTGGGGGTCGGACTCGATGATCTTTGAAGGTCCCTTCCAACCCTAACCGTTCTATGATTCTCAATTGCAGTCAGCAGTATAATCCAGTTCCTAACTGTTTATCTATAAGCTGCATCTTTCCATGCGGTTAAAAATTTCTAAATTCTGTTCTTTCAGAAATGCAATTTCAAATCTATGTCCTTTGGAAGCAAAGCAATTCCACATTAGCTTCAATATTGCTTTCACTAATCTCACGTAGCACATATTTACCTTCCTTTAGCACTAATCCCATTCTTCCCATAATCAAACCGATTCTGTATTTTGAGACACTTCTGCATCACCGCTTCCTTTTCACTCTGTTATTGCCAGTAGTAACGTAACTTCACCATATAAATAAAATCCCACCTTGTGCACTGAGATCTGGAAACTCACTGTTAATTGCTGCATTATTAATTACTAAGTCAACTAGTGGCAACAGGGAATCCAACTGCTGTCTCTGGAGGGCCCAAAGGATTGTCAGGGAAGTAGCTTTTTTATCAGCTGCTCTGTTTTCTTTCTGGGAATGCAGTCTATGCTGTTTTCCTGAAAACACGCAAGCTGTGACAGAATACAAAGAAACCCTGCGCAAAGGACTCGGTGCGCTCTAAGAGAAGCACACTTTAATTAGATTATGTCACTAGAATTGCTTAGTAATGACTATTGAAGGCACAGAAGAAGAATGCTACAACTATAATTATAGTACCTGACAGACCAACAAATTAAGTACTAGATACTTCCAAGTTTACCCAGCTTTTCCTTTCCTGTCTTCCTACTGATGCAATATTTAAAATGCTTCACACAGATTCATGCATGTGCAGCATGACAATTGATTGGCACAAGGTGATTTGTTTTCCTGAATGATGCCGGTATGATCCTCACTCACAGTCTTTTATCGATCCTCGAAACAAATATCATCCTGTACCGGTTTCATTAGACAGGCTCTCTCTTGTTAATTACCACTCACTCAAATCTTTTAGTGTTTCATTAAGGTGAACAAATTGGAAGAATTAAATAAACAATCCATGTCAGCTGCCACTGTGGTGTTCTCATTCCTGGTCTTTAATTCCCCAGAATGCCAATGAGGGAAGGGTTTTTTCCCCTCCTTTCTTCTTTTTTTTTTTTTTCAGTATTTCTGACATCAAGTCACAACAAAGTGGTGCAATGCACCATAAGAATTGACTAAATCAAGTTGGAAAATAGTCTGAAAGACTTGGCTGACTACATCCCAAATCCTTTTGGACTTTAGGGAGAGTTCTTCTACCTAACTGCAGATACATGCAGCCTCATCAGCTTCTCTGAAATGGATCAAAAAGAGTTGTTTTCCCCAAGGAAGAGACTGAAGGATTAAACAGCAAAAATAACTTGCATGGAGATTTCCAAAATGAATGGTATTAAATTGCTCTGGTAAAAATACTTGAAAATTGGGTTTGAATAAAAAAAAAAAAACACAAAAAAAAAACAAACATCCTTTTGAATTTCCTTTACAATTAAAATAAGCATTTTTCCTCCTGATGGATAAAATCTGGAAATCTAAAAAAAAAGGGGAAAGTAAAACATTTACTTATTCCCTGCACTGGGTATAACTGATTTTGGAAGGCTGTACAACACTTGACACTGGAATTAGAGAGCATTCCCTGTAGTCAGGAATACCTAATGCAAGCTCAAGATTCAAAATTATTAAGACTAGCCAGCGCACTTGTTACTAATGAATCCTTTACTCTGTGTGTTCTTCGGCTTCTGGAAATGTCTAAGTCTCCCTAAGCACATTTAGCAGCTTTATCAGTATTAATTTAATGATTCCCACACCTCTTTTCATTGCACTGCCATCCAGTCACTAACAGATTTCCTTACGACCTGCAGTGAACCACTAGAAAATAGAAAGCAGCACAATTCAGAGGAAGCTGCTATTCTTCTGAATTTTCCTGAAACCAGAAACCATCTGAAAATAATTCAGCGACTGGTTAAGTACCATTTTTTCCTGTTCTTTTCACTTCTTTACTAGCTTGCCTTCCCCAGGGTACAACCTCTGCTGAAGAAAACCCCAAGATTATCTAGAGCTAAGCTGCAACAAATAATGGACCAGGAGGGAATCTGGGCAAAAGTCCACTTTCTTTTTTCAAGAGAACCACACTCTATGTCATATTTACACTAAAGAAAGTGAGACAAAATAATCCGAAGATGCAAACCAGAGATTTTTGACATCTTGGAGCAAACAGTGACTCTCTTGGATTTATGCTTTTGGTTTTGGGGGTTTGTGGGGGGGGCACTCTAGTTTTCAGCAAATATCTGTTCATTTTCAGAAAGATAAAGCACAAAATCCAAGAGTTACACTGATGATCATCACTATCAGTTGAAAGCTGCAAGAATTAACAGCAATATTAACATGCATTTTAATTAACCAGAGCACAACTACAAAGTGAGGTTGAAAATACTGATTTGTCATCTTCCCTTCCTCCTCTATCCCCCTTTTCACTCCCCTTTCTCTTCACTGTTCTATCTTCTACCCATCTTTATCTGAAAGGGACCTATCAGCTATTATGTGCCTGACTGGTAGCGATGAGACTGCCAAAATGTGACAGCCTTATCTACAGCACAGCCCTGCAAATTGCCAACCATTGATCCAGCAGCCTGTGCCAGCTGATCACTGCAAAGCTGTTTTGATTTCTTTTCTTCTGGGAAAGAAATGAACTTCTCTGCCAGCAGCCACTATCCTGCCAGTGCTATTCCCCAGCCAAACAAAGGGCTCGAAAATTAGAATTTAGTTAGATGAATTAACATGACATCGCTTTCTCTTCACTTGATTTTTACTGCATTATGGATGTTGCATCTCATTCTGAAACGCAAGGAAAAACAATACAATTGATTATAATAATTTTTCTTCAGGCTTTATGTACATAGATGTCTTCCAGGTACACAGTTTAGCATTGCCAGATCCCCATAACCTTATATCACAGGACCTTTTCAAAGCAGTCTCTCTCTATTATTACAATCAAATTTCACTACTGAAGAAATTTCAGCTAGTTATATCCCATTGCGAGAAGGAATAATGTTTTGCTTAGTTTCTTCTCCCTAAACGATGCCCTTGTGGGATCACTGGAAAAACTGTATTTATTTACCTCTTGAAAAGAAAAAAAAAAAAGAAAAAAATGAATCCTAAAAAAGCAATCTCATAGTTCTGTTTTTATATCTACATTCTATAACTTAGATACATCTGTCCCTCGGTTTACAACAGAAATAAAGAACGTGTGCGTGCTTCAACACACAGAACAGGCTAGATACACCCAAAAAAGACAAACAATATCACTTTCTTGGCTAATTTACTCAAAATGGGCCATTTAATACCTTCTCTCTGTTTAACTCGGAAATCTAAATATTCTCTTCATGGATAGGTTTTTGTTTCTTTTTTTAAATTAATTGGTGACTTTGCTGAATGAAATAACAGCCCGAAGATTGGCAAAGAAGAACTTGCTGACAGTGGAATCGGAAGAGATTTGTAACTGAAACGATAGCGTCAGTCCTGAAGCTCTGACTTTCGCTTTAACATACAGTAGGAATAAGTAGAAAAAATAAAATGCAAAATATTGTCTCTTTTCACCAAATTGCCTATCTAAACTGGAAGATTTCTTTTTCTTCCTTTTTTTATCCCTGCAGCATTTCTGTTTCATCCTTCAAAAGTTTTCCATTTCCTATCATCATTTCGTTTCCTAAGTATTTCTCAGTTTAGCTAAACTTTCTGCAGAGGCATGCTTTTGTGGGATTTGATTTTACCTCTGCAGACACTTTCAGATCATTTTCTTTTTTATTCTGAATTCCTGAAATATTTTCTGGAACTTCTGATTGTCTTCATTACAACATTTTAAGTTAGAATATTTATCAACCTACATGATACGTACGATGCAAAATGGGCAGGGTTATCATTAAACCCTTTTCGTCTTCACAAATCGAGGCAGAGTGTATCAGGAAACCCACCCCTTCTTTCCAGTTGCAAAAGATTTATTTCCCCTTCGCCCAAAATAAAACATTTCATATTGACGGACATCTTTTGGCTCCAGGCAAGTCTAAAGCTGTATAGCCAGCTCTGAAATGTAACATCAGAAAGGAACTCACACCTCTCGTTACATCAGCGAAAGATGCAAAATATGCATCATGGCAGCTGAACTCTTCTGAAGAAACTGGGTTTGTCACAATTTATAACACTTCTTTCCGATGGCTGCGTTACCTTTACTGAACTTCAGTGCATGGGATAAATCAAAGGGGACGCCGGCAGTCGGCGGTCCACAGGCAGCCGTTCAGTACCATTAGCACAGCCTTCTGCAAAAACAGAGCACTAGCAGCCCTGAAGAATATTAAAATGCTTTTTATCTTGATTCTTCTATGCAGATTGGAGTAAGATCTCTCTCCTGTCCTTCTGGAAATGATGCATTTAGCATTACTGCAACTCTGTGTTTAATTCCTCTTTTAGATGTTACTCATGCTTCTTCCCCCTCTTTGAGTTTGAAGTCTTCATTAGACTTGGAAAACCACACAAAAATACCAATAAAAAAAACACTTGAAGAATGAAAAGCCATGCAGAAAAAGAATGAATTACTAGAAGATTATTGTACTAATTAGCAAACATAAGCTAATTCATAGTGGTAACACATGAAGGAAACAGTTATTTCCCTCCAGGTCTCTTCAGTAAGGAGTACAGACTGTAAAATCTGCTGCAATTGTACAACTTATATTCCATATTCTGCTTGATCACTACACAATGCTAGATGGAAAAAACATCATCAACATTTAAACAAAGCACTTACAAAGGACTTAAAGGACATGAGTAGCTGAAACTAGAGTATCTAGTTAAGTAAAATTAAACATGTATTTAAGTGCTAACTCAGATTAACATCATTTCCCTAATTTCTCATATTGGTATCTTCTTCTGGATATTGGAGAAGCATCAGTTTATAGTTCCATGGGAATACCAAGTTTGGAATCACTGCAACACTTTTAATTTCTCATGAGGATTTTATTTGCTGACTGCAGATGGGATGAGGTTTAACTGCAGCCTATGCTTGAGTGTTCATGAATCACAGTAAATTGCAATTACAACAGTCTTCTTCCACATTCCTTCCATTACTTCTTGCATTGGTTTCAATCACGCCAAACAAAATTTAGCCAGCCACAAAACACTTACCAAAAAAAAAAAAAAAAGTCACTGACTGGCTACAAGCAATTTGCCAAAGGAAAGACTCAGTCAGAACCAGAAAAAGAGAAGAGCAACAAAATCCAAGCCAACATTTCACGAGCTGAAGGTCTAACAGCCTATTAATAATAGCAAGCAACCTCAATTAACAGCAAATTACGTAAACAGATGAATGTGCAGTTCTGAATTCAAGTGTGTTCATCCACACTGCCTACATACAAAATTAAGATTTGTTGAAAGCTTGGGTCAGGAACTTTCAAAAATCATATCTCAAATATGCCATTCTACACTTTTTATTTATTTGGAAAGCTTTGCAAAGCCTTATTATACCAATTATTTAAGAAAACAACATGACAATTAGAAAAATAAATTAAACTAATGGTGAGCAACTTCCAGACATGAGTGAGAACATCATCAATCCATTACTTCAACACAAAGAATGAGAAAAATTATTCACTTAGTATAATATTTAATGATCTTATACTTCAGAAAAAAAATAGTGATACATGACTAGAAAGAAAGAGAGCTAGAAGAACAGTGCTGTAAAATGGAGGTGCAACCTGCCATCTTTACACTTGCTTCAGTATCACTCTTGTGATCTCTTCACAGCCTAACAACTCATTTTGCATCCTGTATCATAGGGAGCTACTCTAATTTTATGCTACTTCACAGCGTACTTGTAGCCCTGATACTCATCACATCTACTAGTTAGGTATGAAGTCATCCACACTACACCGCCACGCTGTTTGATGTCTCAGAACGCTTGGAAAGGCAGGAATGAGACCGTTCTCCTGCCATCATATACCCTCAGCCGTTGCAAAATCCTGAAATCTGCTCCGGTGTGGAGTGTGGATCCCAGCCAGCTCTGCAGCTGGAAGAGGCAGCAGTGAGTAACCTTCCTGAACTGCAATGTCCAGTGAGTTTCCTCAGTATTACAGGAACAGAAAACCAGAAGCAGAGAAATATTATTTATGTCACTTTGTCTGCATGTGGGCAGAAAATTGTTTTAGTTCTCCAAAGGTTTCGCATTCTATCCTGTTTTAAGAAAATATTTGATGTGACCTACCTGTAAGTCCACAGGTCCTTCTTTACACCGACCTTGACTGTAAAGAAAGGAGAAGCCGATTCCCAACGCGTTTTTAGTACCTTTAACCACAAGATTATTCTGTCTACAGGAACAAATAACTTCCTAGTTTTTGAACATCTGTTTTCCTCTTCAGGATTAATACACACATGCGCTCCCTTTGAACGCACACACACACCTCCACACAGATACACACAAATACACAGAACCTTGCTGGCATTGTGAATTCAACCACAAAAGCAAAATTTGTAATTATTTTAACACTGGCATATCTTTCTCTTTGCTCCCATTGTATCCCTGAGCTCCTACGAGAGCTCTGGGAATACGGATAGCTGCAGATGCTCTCCAGTGGGCTCCCAGTGCCGCCCAGTGAAGGAGCAGAGCTCCTCTCTGTTACAAGTTTCTGTGAACAGGGCAGAGAAGATATGTGTACTGGGGTGATGAGCCTGGACTTCTGAAACCGCCAGCAAATCCTTCAGGCTACAGATGAGCAAGGGGAGACATCGACAGCAGCGAAAAAAAAAGCACAAGGTTCTGTGTGGGAAAGCCAGCCTGTGAGAAATACATCCTGCTCAAAGCGGTAGCACTGTGCTGCTGAATAAAAAAGTGGTTTATTTTTCCTTTTATAGGCTTTTAGGAAGAAGGTGAATCGTTACAGGGATCTGACCTCTGCTAGCTGCTGCCCATTCCTAACCCCCATTACCCACCGGAGCACAAAGTCTGTCAAAGCGCTGCCGGCCCACGGGATAATGGCTCCGCCACAGAGACAGCCCTGATTTAACTGCAGCGTTGGACGAGGTTCTTGCAAGCCATTATTCTGCTGACTGAAAAACTACGAAAGAGTTTCACACCTCAGAAAGACAAATGCACCGCCTGTGCTTAAAACACTCATGGTGTGGTCTCTGCTGAGAAAGGTCTATTTAAGATACACATCTAATTATTGCCCGTTCTTACAGATTCTTGTTTTTAAAGACAGTTGAATTAGATGTTTAACGTTTTCCTTCCCCTTGAAGGGCTGCCACCATCCCCACTTCAGTTCTCCAGTTGATTGGGAACACTTCTCCCAGCATTCTGCATATACAAACTCCCACCAAGAGCCAACGATGTCTCTGCTGGTCAATTAATATCAATGGCAGCTTGTTTTGTTCATCCACAGTTTGCCCATGAACTCATATCATAAAATGATGAAATTTTTCAGCACTGCCTACTAATTAGTTTACACCCTGAAGCAGGAGGATTAAGAACCTTAGCAAACAATATATTATGTAATTAATAATTTTATTTACATGCTGTAAATATCTAATCCTTGCCAAATCTAAGCTATTTAATTGATGAGGTTATGTTGTGTTAAATGCCACATTTTTTAATACAGTTCTCATTCTTCTTCCTTTCTGATATTTGAGATATGAACAAAGTGCACTAATGAGAAATGAGCCAGAACCACTTTTGTAATAGAAAAACTACAGACGCCGTTTCTGCCCAGCTCCTTGAAAACAGAAGTCAACCTGGAAAATCCAGAACGTCAACAATGGGAGTGTGGATTTCAAGCTAGCCGGTGTTCGTACAGTCTCTGCTGAAAGCTGGATCATCTTTATTGGCTAGAAGGAGCCCAGGCACTGGTAACAGCAGTCTGTTACAAAGATGCTAAGTCAGGTACCAAACAGAACCTGACAAAACCAACAGCGCCCAAGCTTTAACACAGCAAGATCCTGTGAATAAGTCTATTGTCAAGGAGGAACAACGCTGCACAGCACACTAATAAATGCTGACTTTTTATTTCAATTGCCATACATTTGTTAGACCTGTGCAAAATCTGCAATTATTCCCAGTACCATTTATTTGCATGGGAAGCCCTGGATCAATCTGTTATTTAAATAACACTGAGCTCCAGACTTCTCTGCATATTAGACACCTTTCAAATTTTGATGGAGGGAGAGAGGAGGCAAAAAATAAACAGGGTTTGACTCAACCCAGGGGAAATGTGACACACATCAATAATGGGGAGGCAAATTAATCTTAAAACTACTACTGAGTTTGACAGTATAATATACATATAAGATTTATTTCCATCTTTTCCTCTGGAATATATTAAGCTTGCAGAGTTTCTACTTACACTTACCTGTGTGGTGGCATCTGTTCCTCTCCTGAGTAAATGACAGTGATTCCCTTTTAGCTAGAAAATTTCTGCAAAGAGACATGTTTGTTGGTTCCCATGAACAATCCCAAAAGGTTCATACATGATAGAAAATTCACCTTTTTAAAGAAGCCAGCATCAAGCACTTATATCAGTAGTATCTTCTTGGCTGTAATTCAGAACGTCATTTCTGACCAATAGCCAAATCCCCTCGATACTAAAAGATAACACCCTACTGACGTGAGCAACAGTTAGACCAGCCTGACGTCTGAGGCAGTCTAGGACTAATTTATGAGAAAGTTATGGCACAGTTTCTTAACACCAGCAGATGGGAAAGAGGGAAGGCTGGAGTATGAATGAGGAACATCCTTAAAACTAGAAGTACAAGAACCAGGACCACAGAGTACATGCAGCTATATTCTCTGTCCAAAATCATGCTGCCTTCTTGTATACCTGTTAATATTTCAGAGGTACACAAATCAAAATAGCCATGAGGCCAGACAATTAAGAAAAAATAATCTAGATCAGGTATTAAATATATTCTCCAGAGAAACAGCATTTTGCATTTTAGCAACTACATTTGCCTTGCTACTCAATAAGTTACCATTAAATAATGGTTATTATTAGCCATAGCAACTATAACAATATGTAATTTATATATAGTTTTCAGCTGTAACAATAGGTCCATTTCATTAAGTAACACAGCTAACATATAATGAAAGTATCTGTACTTTCAATCAAAGAAATGTATTTGACAACAGGGAGAGATGGCTATTTGTCCTTAGTTTGAAAAAAAACACTTAATCATCTGTTTTTCTCCAAATCAGAGTGTATTTCTGTTATTGATTATATTAAAGTAGATCAAAGCATTTAGTTCAGTAGGAATAAACAAAGTCAGTAATTTAGACAGTTGCGAATTAGCTTAAAAACAACCAAACCTCAATGTAGTTAATATAGAAATATTTAAAGGTGTATGTTTAAAAAAAAATAATTCCCGGTTTTTCAGACATGTCGATTAGCATGTCAAAAATCTTATATTAATCCATTAATTTCACCACTAGTAGCAAAATTAGAATAAACTAGAAAAAACACATTTGGAAAATAAAAGAGTCCTGACATTTCACTTAGATCCTTTTCCACTTAGCTTCATATATGTATTATTTTTCTCCTTGCTCCATAGAAGCCTCTTAAGAAGAAGGAAATCTATTTAATGATAAATGGACCAGAAAACCTGACCCAGACACTTTTAGGTTTTTTCCACAGTTACACAAATCTGAGCTTGTCACTGCAGATGGAAGGGCTGGGGGGGTGGGGGTAAGAAAAGCTACTACCTTGGTGCCAGAGCACATCATATGCATTGAGCATCGCAAACCTGAGACAAGCCTTTGGATCCACCACAAGAATCCCCTGATGGAAAATGAACAGAAAGAGTGGAAGACATTCAAAACTCCTTAGAGATTAGGAAGAAGAAATTATGGATTAAAGGAAAATAAAAGATTGAGAGAAGGTAGCGGATTTGATGGAAATGAATAAACAGATTGGAAAAAGGAAGAGCAAAAAGCCAAAGAAACCCAGCAGTTCAACAACGAAGATACACCTAGGAAGAGAGACAGCCAAAGGCTTGCGCCCGTTTTGTGGAGTGACAGCAAAGCAAACCGGCAACCCAAGGACGAGAAGGTACAACAGATTTACTGAGTGTCTTTGATAAATTACTGTAGCTCTCCATAGACTGCTCCACAGTGCTGCTGAGGAAGGACTCACTGGTGTTCCGGAGGAAAGACAATGTGCTCATCTTAGTACTTACTACTCAGTTCCTACTGTGAGCCTGCAAACAGGCTCGTTTAGTGCAAACAAAAAATAAAGGAAGAGTATTTTGCCACCTATGTACATTTTTATGATGTTAGAAGCTTCTCCGGTGTGACATTCTGCAACAGAGATGCAGCGTTTTATACTCAAAACGTGTGGTAGACTGTATTCCATAATGAAAAGAAAACAACAAATCCACACAAAAAGAAACCCAACAGAAGGCTGAAAAACAACTTTAAAGTGTTGGTACAAACTCAAAGCAAAATATGAGATGAATTTCGGCAGATTTGAAGCTTTGCTACCCTTTACACATCCAACGTAAAGCCACACCAGTAAACACACACAAAATATCTACTCTGTGCACTCCCACCATCTCCTCCAGCTTCAGGTGAGTGCAGTCCTATTGCCATCCAAGAATTTAGCTGGGTATTGTGTTATTCTAGAATAATTACTGTATTATACTGGCCCACTTCAATCACGCATCTATTGGTACACTTTGTGCCTGATTTTGATAAAAGCTACCTATGATCTGCAAAACACTCAGGCTATTAAGGATATCTGCCACAGAAGCCAAATCAAATCATGTGTTATCAAATTGCACAAATATTCTCAAAAATGAGCATATTTAGTAGTTCCTTCCATTGCACTCATAGCAGGCTTATTTTTGCATATCAGTAGTTAACAAGCTTTAATAATAGCATTTTTCTAAAGTCATTAGATCAATCCGAAAGGAAATGTCTTCCTAAAGAATCCTGCATTTCCACTAGACATTGTACTAGAGTGGAGTTAAATTATTTAAATGTAATTACTAATACAAGCAAGGCACTGAAGCCATGTACCAATATTACAAGCTGACGTGGTAACAATATATAATGCATTTCTATCAGGCATGCTACGAATGCTAAGGATTTTTTTCTTGTGTACAGAGAAGCTTTAAACTATTTAGGCCCAGAGACCCTTCATCTTTTTAATTCTCTTTCATGATACTTAAACAAGTTTCTTGTACAAATCCAGCTACAGTGTGCCAACTAGATCACCAGACTTGATTTAAAGGAAAAAAAACCCACAAACAAGAAAAACAATGGAAACCCCAGAAAAAAATAAAAACAACAGCAAAACTTACTGCAGAGGAATGTGAGTGACAGCTGACTGACAGAGAATCACAGAAATACTTTTACACTCCTGCACTCTGAAATAAGTAAACTATATTTCACACACAAAAGCACCACAATGACACAGTGCAATTGCTTGCAAAGTGAAACCATAATCCTAATATATCCATTTGACTTCAGATCTATGCTATTATATCCTGTTGAAAATGGATGCGTTTTTCCTCTTAGTACACAGTTTAGAACAGGAAAAGCAGGTTGACAAAAAACATTTGAAGTTCGGCTAGAAAAAAAAAGAACAAGAAAGCAAACAAAAAACCCAGCAGGCTGACTTTTAGTAGTTATCAGCTTGTAAGTTGAAGTCTGGAGCTCGAGGGTAAGTGGTAGAAGGCAAGCAACAGGCTATAATAAAGATGAACAGAAAATGTACAACAGACCAAATAATAAGTACTTTGAGTCTCCTGCCTGTATTGTAATCAACTTTTCCCTTTGTAGTGGGTCTGAGTGATCAAATCAAAAGCCGCGCAGACATTTAGGCCGTGCTGCGGCCTAACTGTTTTACCGTCTCTCTCTCAAGAAAAGCGCTAAGACCCACTGCAGTCAGAGCAGCTGGAAGACTCAGCTGTATTTTTTGGCATTTTCATTTGGCTTCTGGGCCCCCAAATAAATCTTTGAAAAAAAGAGTGCCTCCCTTTCCTCCAGGTGCCTACTGCGCTAGGATGGCTTCTAAATGTCAAAACCTTCAATTTTTAATTCAAAACACCTCCTATTCAACATTTTCCTTAGATCTCTGCTTCTAGAAAGATGTAATTACATGACACCCAGAGATTTAAAAGACTGTAGAAGGATTTAGTATATGAATCTTAATCAAAGCTGTAAAAGCAAATGCAGAAAAATCTTCCTAAAGTATTCAATGCAAATGTTACAATTTTTCACTCCAATCTTATGATCCCCAAACGAGACTGGAGATGTTGGATAAAAAGTTCCTAACTTTGGAAAAAAGGATAGGTACCACTTATTCATTTATTTTTAAAAAGATTTCTGGTGTCATCAGATGGAAGATGTTATATACTTCATGTAGCACAGTGCTAATCAAGAATTCCAACAGAAACACCTGAAAGGGGATCTATTCCATTATTCTGAAGAAGGAATAAAACAAAAAATTCTGTCTTTTTTTTCTTGTATGCTGCTTTTCTAGGACAGTATCTTCCTTGCAGGGTAGTTAGCTGGGATTGTTCTTATCCAAATCAAGAAGCACACAAGAAGCGTGTCTCAGGATGCTTTACAAGGGTGCCCGCAGAGAAGAGCTCTGGTCAGGACCTTCCTTCTCTCTGAAACACCCTCCTGCACCAGCCGAGTTTGCATCTAGCAGAAGCCAGCAGCCACTCTCCTTCCCAAGATGCCTCGTGTCCACACACCCTTTTTCACATTGTTTTGTAGGTTCACAGCTCCGTGGAGAAGTCAAAATGAAGGACTGGTAAAAAGCAAAGTCCTTGCCTAGCCAGGATATGCTGGTTTCATGTCTTCTCTTTCCAAAGCCAGCAGATGTCATTGTCTCCTAATCTTCTTTTGCTTATCAGGATTGATACATTTAACTCAAAAAGCTCTTACTCATGAGCAGAGAGCGCTACGAGTCATCCAGGCAAATTTACCTAAGCTAGAAATCAAGGAAATTGGCTGACTTGCCACTTCAGCTCCTTCCAGAGGATTCCCGCACGTCTAGGAAGTCTCATTTCACCCAGACAGGGTCTCCACCTGCACACACCGCAATGTTAAAGCTCTCCTTACTTCATTATCATTCTGCACCTTCTGGCTTCGGGTCCTCACTTGCGTGGGCAATGCAGGCACGTGTTCCCCGGTGGGGACACATTTCAGATGATAAGCAGCCCTTACGCTTTGTAAGTATTGCACTGACTGGATTTCAAAAGGGAGGTGCAAATTAAATGGTTTGTGTGTGGCTCTCCGCAGAATCTTCCTTGAGCGGTAGTAATGAGACTGAGAGCAAAGCAATTGAAGTTGAGGCGGTTTTGGGTTTGTTTTTTAAAATCTTTTCTTATAAGCTAAGGACACTCTATCCACTCTGCAGATTCAATGAATAAGAATATAGGAGCACACAGCCTCTTGTTAGAAGAGGAAAAATTAAACAAATGAAAAGAGTGGTCACAAATACAAAAAAATCTTTTTAAAAAGTACCAAGTTTTACTTGTCAAATAGGGAGTAAAACTGACAATTTTCACCCACTGAGCCTGACTTTGTCCTCCTATTCAGAGTATGGATTTTTACACAACAATTTTTTAAACTATTTATGCTTTCATTCCCACAGAACTCAGCTCACATAAGCAGTGCCTTTGATTTTCTTTTCATCATTAATATGTTCCTATTCCATTTACTGCAAGAGCATCAATGTTGATTTTATTTCCTGACTTGAAATCTACTCATATTCTCACTCAACAAGCAGCACAAAACCACAATGCCACGTTGCTAAGGGTGCTACAACAGACAAAGTCACTCACAATCATTTACCAGTAACAATACCGTTTTGATTGGAAGTCAAAACGCTATAAAACCTTGAACGGTCATTCATATACCTGCTTTATACATAATTTTGTTGTATTTAATACAAATGATCCTTCAGACTTCAATCACACCATGAGCTGCTCCTACAAAAATCAGTTCCATAATAAAAATACACTCTTTGGCAACTAATGAACATAGAAGAGGTTTGCTCATTATCACTCTAATCATTGCCATAATTTTAAAGACTTCACTAATATTGTTACATTCTGCTGCTTTTATAGGAGCTCACAGTCCAGCAGTTGTCGTTAATGTTACTGCAGCAGGTAGAAATAACATTTTGAAAGTGGTACCATTGTTAAAAAAATACTCCAGAAAACACCTGCATGGAACACGGAGAGCAAAACATAGTGCTACTGATCTGTACATTGAATACCAAGATCTGGAGCCTCCCTTCTTCAATTTTAGTATGAATAAAATCAAACTCCAAAAGCCTAGGTTTAGTTTTGTGATTGAGGCACAAAAGTAAGAATAAGGATTTCTAGATTATGATTCCAAGTTTCACACTAAATAGATGTTTTTGGATATAGTCAACCACATTTAAAATCAGAAAAGATGGAAATTTCACACATACTTGTATTTCACAATTACAGAATAGTTAAAATACTCGAACGTGAACTTCGGCTCTGCATGGGGAAGCCATGCAGGTCACTGAGCACCTCAAATTGCAGTTTTTTCTCATGTGTCTCTTAAAATGGATTGCAAATAGCAGGCACGACCTTGGACAAGAGTGAATAGCCATATGCCAAAGCTGTTATGACAAAACTGTTCCCCGAGATTCCTGTTCCACTGTTCTCGCATGTCTCCATACAGAACGTATGTGTCTTGGATAGACTTTGCTGCAATTTTGAGAAGAGTCTACCAAAAAGCCTCACACAAAATAATATAAAAAATAAGATTGGAATTTATAATTCCAGCAGTTATCCAAACAGGGACGAGAGTTCATGAGATTAAATGATTACATTTTCTTTCCATTATTTGGGATAGCACTTACGGGTTCTTAACCTATTGCAATTACAGTGTGTGCAAGTAATTTTTTTCTAATAAGTCATCCCCTTAATTTGTCTCCAGTAAAGTAGCAGTGCTAATATAAATGCTACATGATGAAGCGAATATGATTTCTCTCAGAGACATTAGTTCATTTTGAAATTTCTATTGTAGTATTTCTTTCTGCAAGAGTGTGTGTGCTGTTCTCTCCTACGTACAATAGGAACATTAAGGTAAGAACAGGCACAGGATTTGCCTTGCAAAATTTATTGTGCTACAAAATGATGTTTTAATTTCTATTTTGATTAAATAAAAATTTTGGTTTTGCTTTAACACTAGGTATTTTTTCAGTTGAAGATTTACTTGGTCAACACAACACTTAAAACTGGCTAACTCATTGGGCAGTCTGGCTGAGCCTTGGTCAGCCTTCGATACCTTCAAGGCTAGTGTCACTTCAGCTGCCACATTTTATTCATTGATATCAGAAATGGTAAGATAAGTGATACAATAGTATATTTAACTCCTATATATCTTTCAATACCAGTCTGCTTCCATTATCTGAACCTCATCTTTGTGCGTGAGTGTTCCTGTTTATTACTAAACAGGATAAGAGAAGGAAGCTCTAAAATGTTGAAATAAAGAAGTTAAAAGTTACATTAGACTGAGACTAGCTGCAGTTTAAGCATTTTAAATACATACTTGGGAGAAAGATCCTTAACTAAACACAAAGCCTAGCAGAAAAGCTGAAAGAATTTACATTACAGGAAGGGCATCAGATTCAGAACAATTCCAAAGGGTACTTCAAAACATATCTAGCTATGGGATAATCCAATTTCAAATTTAACAAAATAGTTTGTTCCATGGACCATATGCAATCTCCTTCCCCCCTCACTGTGAGGGCCTCAAAAAACTACCTTATAACTGTTCAGAAATAATGTAGTACTTTTGTCTTTAAGCCTCCCTCAGCTGATCAGAGTACAATCAAATGCACTGAGAAGAATTAGTGCACAAACAGTGCAAACACCTTTATATCACAGACCAATCAGTTAGCATTAATTAAATAATTCTTCCCATCTATTTAGATATTTAGTCATGGATGTTTACAGAGACGTAGACTAAAATCTGAAGTTTATGTTAAATGACTTCAGAATGTTGTGTATGAAAAACCTGAAGTTAAGAGTAGGTATAACCTTTTCCTAAGTAGCAATTTCATTAGAGTTTGCAATTTAGAGAATTAAAACATTTCTGATCCAGTTAAATAGGAGATACCTTAGCTCTGACATTGTATTTTTGAAAGAACTAAGAAAAAAAGCTAAAAAATCTCTTGCACTATCTGTGGGCCTTGATATTGTGCTTCACCAGCTACCCAAATTGTTTTCAGCAGTTCAGTATCGCTCATTGGCATTTCAAATTAAATGTGAAATACAGTACCCGATGTAGTATTTTACACACAAAACCATCGGGCAGTAGGTCTCTTCTTGCACAGCATTTTGGAGAAATGACAATGCATTAGTAACATGCAATCTAAAAGAAAAGTATAAAATTGATAGTCTAGAAAGTATCTTGTGTAAAATATATAATCATATTTGTAAAAAAGAAAAGTTCCCATCCTAAACTATGTCCTATAAACTTCTAGATGAAAGTGAACCTTCATCTGAAGAAAAACTGTTCTGTCAATAGTATGCTGGTGTTTGCTGCAGTCAAACCAGCACTTAGAAAGCAACCTCAGTTTACTGCCAACATACCCCTGGGTTTTTTATTCTAACACTTTATGAGAACAAAGACACCATTTGAATGTCAAAGCTTTTGATTTGGGGAAAGAATATCAAAGACTGGGAGTTAATACATGTACAATTGTTTTAAAATTTGTTTATGCATGTCAGTGTGTTTGTGTGTGTCTCTTCTTATTCACAAAACATAGAATGTCTCTTTGCCCCTAAAACGTCCCACTCCTGCCTCATTTTTTTTTTTCTCTCCATTATGATCTGAATTCTCCCTAATACTGCAAAGTGACTCAATAATTCCATCAACAAATAGAGATTATAGTGTTCTGTTAGCATTGTAATAGATGGAAAGATAAAATAATTCATATTTTATTATATGCTTGAAGGTATTCAACTGAAAGGCCGTACAGAAAGTCAATCTTATTTCTCTAATCATTAAATAGGTAAAGAAAAAAATACAGATAGGTTAATTCTTCTTTCACTGGCGATCCAGAATCAGCAAACGTGCCATAAGTTAACTTGTACTCTTGCTCAAAACATGGAATTAGTTTGCAAGGTCTAAAAACCCCATGTACACATTGCTGCCCTTAGGAAGAATAACAAAAACACATAAGGAGCGATACGCACATAGACTTAAAAAAAAAAAAGAACACATCAAGACCAGCAGACTAGTTTTGTAGCTTGGTTTTTGCCAAGGACATTGGAATTGAGTACCAGGTCACAGGTACTTTCCCATAGCGAGGGGCACCACATATTCAGTGAAAGTTGTCTCCCTGGAACAATTAATTCCAAAGAGCCCATGATGTATACCGATGTTGATTTATGTCAAAGGAAAAATATTTTCTGTACTGCTCTCTAGCTAACCAAAGAATGGTCAAGTGGACAGATTTTATTCGAAATATGGAATAAACCTTGCTGCTGTAGAGCATGTATTTTTTGGTACCCCTGCAAAACCATTCATCACAGCAGGAGAGGTGCTAACCCCATTGTGTTAGAAAATAATTTGATTCATGGCACTTGATATGGAATCATCCCGAAGCAACAAATCAAGCTTTAGGCACTGCATGATAAGCTGTAAATGGTGAAAAATGTATTTGGAAGCATGGATTCCAACTTGCTGGGCAGTAATATGAAACAAGTCCCATGTTAAGGGTACGGTACTTTAGGCGAGAGGGAAGTGTGTTAACTGAGTGACTCCAGGCTTTTGACACCAGTCTTTCAACTTAGACATCTTTATTTCAGGAGAGGCAGCTAAAAATCATCTCAAAATGAAGACTGAAGAAAGCTACGGTTATTGGAAGTCACAGGACACCACCACCTGCTCACTGTGACTGAGATCTGCCATTAGCACCTTCTCCTCGCTCTTTCAGAGAATTCCCTCCACACACCAGCACTGATGTTCAATCCAGAATCAACTAACTAGATCAATTATCCCAATCAGCTACTAATGCAATTACAGAAATTTGACTTCTTACTTCAGATCATAACTCAAGGTACAAACTTTCTCTCAGGTTCTTCCACATCCTCTCTCAGGATCCTTCCACTTGTTTCTTTCCAGAAGCTTCATAAGACACTTCCGAAGGGAGTTGCTCTTCACAGACCTTCTTTGACCACACAGCACATTTCAACCCATACCTGGAGTCACTAAGCATGTTGTTCTTTGTCAGCAAGGTTCTTATGAGGGAGTATAAAATATTTCTCTAAGATGATGATGGGCAAGGGAACTTTTTTTGGTCATAGTTTTATCAGTTCTGTTAAGTTGCTTGCTGAAATAGATGTCTTACGATTTTAGTAGCTACATGCTATACAGCTTGTTCCTCCATACGGAGGGAAGATTTAAGTGTTTGCTTTGTAGACATTTGGACTGTGTAATGAACATAATGATTAATTTATCTGAGTCTTATTCTGAGTCTTATCTGAGGTCCTTATTCTACAAGTGACTTTACACAGCACATTCAGCAGCCATACATATTCATACATACTTTCATGGATCTCCCTAAAATCTAATCACTTAACACGGACATGCAAAGCTGAATTGATCCTGGAGAATGCTACTGAGTGCTTGTGCTTGTGTCAATAGGAATTTTGTTCATGGACCCACAACATTCAAAAGTATATTTTTTTGCCAAGTTAACCTTACCATCACCACCCAGCTAAGGAGAAAGAAACAGAACCAATATTATCTCCGCCAACTACCCAATTGTTCTGCAGAAAATAAAAATATAGACAGCAAAAAAGTGGCTCCATTTTCAAGTAAAATATTAAGCTAAACATCCTTTGCAATAGAACACTTTCCTATAATTTTATTCTTTTCCTTAAATTTTCAATATCAAAGCTCTGCTTCAACTTGCTAGAAATTAATTTCTCCTTAAAATACCTGATCTAACCTTGCAAAGGAAGTTACCAGAGACAACGGTTGTTGGGATTCAATTGTTCCTGAAAGCAAAACTCAGCTGACTCTATGCATCATTTTCTTGACGATGAGGGTACATATGATGCCTCATCCTCAAGAACAGGACCATTTTCTGGACAACAAAAACCCTACAACAGACTCTGTGCTAAACACAGATTCATTGATCTGGATTCAGGTGATAAACCCATTTCAACATCTAAGTTAAGCACCTGGTTTAGACTCTAATAGATTCTTTCATATTCTGCCTTCTTTGATCCCAAGTATCCTCTAGCTACTAACCTTGAAAGTAGCACACGGATTAAATTCAGAATTATATACTTAAATAAGTTGCTGTTAGCAATGTGTTATCGCATGACACTTGGGTCTACGAATTCTTTCAGTTGTCAATGACAGCTCAGTGATAAACTTCCCTCTCAGCCATAACATCCCCCTGATGCACCTTATTTTCCATTTGCTTTTATGTTTAACAAAATGTCATAGAGATACAAACAAATAAGAATATATTGCATCAAATATTACTCACACTAGCATTTTCTTAACAGACAATGACACAGACAAGAGATATATTTGTTTCTTTGGAAAATACAAGAAAATCTCAATGAACTGTCTTGTTCACCTTCAAGCTCAGATCCCTAGAAAAGACTGCCTGAGATTTCTTCTCTCCCTGTATTTCCAGCTCTGTAATAATGTATACATTCATATTCTAGAAGTTTCTTTAAACACATTTTGACTGTCTTTCATTTTAAGTAGTTGTTTTCCTCCACTAACACTCTTCTGATCAGAAAGGTTAAAGAATGAAGAGGCTTTTTAAAGCTGGTATTGAGGACTTCACAGAAAGCATGCAAGAGCCTTATTAATTAAGGTAACTGCTGCAGAAAAGCGTGTTGTGCTGCCTCAGCATCATCTAGCTGACCCAAAAAAAGTTGTTTGTTAAGCCATCTGAGCTCCGTGTAAATTATAACAATAAAAGATAAGTTGAATCGCATTTAAGACGCAAGTTTAAGCATATTTTTCTTCCCTCTGAAAAGGAAGCGGAAGATAAAAAGGATATTTAATCTTAGGAGTAAAGAGAAGAGTATCAATATTCAGCAGCTCATAACAGACATACACAACACACAGTCTGTACTGCATGAAGCACTGCAACGAAGGTGGGGAACTCCTACTTTGTTACTGTTAAGAATAACACAAAGGATTCTTAAAAAAAGCAATAATATCATTCTCTGCCAGCAAAACCAAGAAATATCAATAATCAAGACATGTTACATAGTTCAGGGTACAATAAATATTTTCTTTGAACAAATCTGTCAAGTCCACATGAGAGATTTTTATGTAGCATAGAAAAAATACTATATGCACATAAATGATTTCTTTCAACAGGCCATTTATTAAAGTGGGTCAATAATCCCATTTATTGCTCACTGTTCCTCAATCTCTCTAAAGAAATCAAGTGGCCATCTTAGTGTTCAACACACACACACTCATGCACGCCAAATATCTACAAGCACACCAGAAAAAAAAACCAAAAAAACAAAACACCAATTCCTTGATAACTCAATTGCCTTAAACAGAAGTTTTCTTTCTGAGCTACGTTGAGACGTGTGCACCGAGAAAAGGCTATCTTTTGGTGACAACACAGAATAAATAAGGATATACGTGCCCCATTTCCAGATGAACCTTAAGGCTACTTAAGGCAGTCTGCTATGCTTCCTTTGCCATGCTGTCCAGCCCACGAGATCAAAGTAACATCACACCTTCTCAAAGGTTTTAAGAATATGAGCCTATTACAGCATGGAAAAATTTAGGTATTATAGAGGAAAGTACAACAGAATAACTCCTAACAAAATAAAGCGACTTATAAATGAATCATTCAGCAGTATTCATACTCTGATACCTTCTCCCGGAGACAGTCTTCCCTCTGGAATACTGACAGACACAATCGCATGAAAAGACAGAGCTTTATAATTTCAAACAGCTCTTATTAAAAGCATGAATAAAAGTAATAAACCTACATAATTTATCATTTTAACGTTTCCAAAACACATCTATATTTTAATCCTGCCATACTTTTGCTGCTATGAGATGGATAAGCTATGAGAGGATATGAGCAGGAGGGATGTTTTCCAGCCGGCACTCCAATTACTCCATTGGTATTCCAATTTTTTACCTAAGATTTCTAATGTTCATCACAGAAACACAGGGTCAAACAGCAAGTTGAGGCTGGGAACCTAGAGAAGCCCTGTCCACCTCACTGCTGGCTACTCCAGATCCACCTTTACCTCCTCGATCTCAAGCTACGCGCTGCTGCCCATCTTTTGTGTGAGCTCTGACCATCCGACCCTTCCCTCAGCCTTTTCACCGCACTGGGCTGGTAGAAAGGCTAGTGTGGTCCTCTGGTCCTGAATTTTTCTTTCAGTAGCTTTACCTCAGTCCTTACCATCAGTACATCGAACAGCATTCTAACAAACCCCATTAGCCATGTTCTTCTCTCACTGGAAAGAAGATAAAAGCAGCAACAGTCTCTTAAACCAGCATTTAAATACTAGGACTAGAGAAGAGAAACTTCTTCAAGAAGCAGTATAGGCAAGGTCCAAACTAGGTATTGGTTACAGGAAGCTCTCAGAATTGTAGGGAATCTTATAGTTAAAAAAAAAAACAACAACAAAAATTGAGTATTCCACTTTTAAGTAAGCACACAAGCACACAGAATCCAATTAAAAAGGAAAAGGGTTTTGCTTAACACACAGGAAATAAATGTATGAATCTGAAAAATCAAAGTCATGCAAAAAAAATGTTGGTAGCCCTAGAGCAATAAGAAATTATTTAACAAAAAGAAGGGAAGTTAATGAATGGCCTGAAAAGACCAACTAGATTTATTCATTTATTTGGCATCAATGTCCAAAGAGCAGCCAAAAGAGGCGGCTGGAAGACAAGACACATATGTTCTCTTTGACACTGGTTCCAGCCCATTAACAGTACCAAAAACATACGCTGCTGCTCACTCAAGCTCATCAAAACATGCTCCTTACACACTTGCAGTCCTACAAAAGCAAAAAAAAAATCCACAAAGATCTGTTTTTACATTAAAAGCCTAATTATGTGGACAAAACTACTTTTGGCAAGTACTCTGGGCTTCTAGCACTAGAAGTACTGGAACAAACTGACAACTTCAGAATTCATTATTCCACTCAGAAATACATTTCATCCTTCCTCAGTGAGAAACAATTTGGGTTTGGTTGTTGAGGATGGGATAGGTCTTGGGCTTATCTGCCTTTTGAGGGTGAGAGGAAAAGGATTTTTCTGCATTATCTCTCAAAGTATTCTTTCCTGGGCATCCTATTCCATCCACCACACTTCATATCACATTTTCCTCTGTCCCGCTCTTTAAGTTAAACTTGGTGATGCAATATCATCCTTCCCTTTTTTTTTTTTTTTTTTTTACTATTAAATCTATGACTGAATACAAGTGTGAGGACACTGATTTTTGGCTCCTCTCCACCATTACCATTCTAGCAAATGTCGTACTCCATCAAAAACCACCCCTAGTCCTCTGAAGCTCTGTGGTAAACACTACTTGACAGTGAATTGTTCCCTTCACTGTACAGATGTGTGTGTAGGTGTATTTCCCTGTGTGGCAAACGTGCATCTATATGGTAATTCAACTTGAATAATCTCAGAGACAGGAATAAGCTCTTCTTCATACACATATGTGCAATATTGGTTGTCCAAAGATTGTTGTGCAATTTCGGACTCCAAAAAGAAACCCCATACTTCCCGAGATGCATAGTTTCTAAAGCTTCAGATGTTGAAAGGTTTGTGTATTGAATGGAAAACACAGAAAAGATATTTTGGGCTTGAAGCAGAGTGAAACATACCAAGCCCTACATAAGCTATGCAGATACAAGTCATACGGAGGAGTGAATTTGTAGTGCCTAGTCGAGATCTATGGTTTTCAAAATACAGCAGAAAATGTTTAAACATTAGCAGACAGATATCTGAAACAAATGGTGTTGGATAAAACCTCCCCCAACTGTAAATACTTGAACTATTTCCAGATAAGGAACATACCCATCTAATCAGCTTAGAAGTACAGATCCCAGTTGCTGCAAAATATGTAGGTCCCTCAGCAATCTGTGGTTTTCATCTTCTGAGTCAGACTTTGCCCTGAGTTCCACAGGACTGTTTGGAAGGAGAGTGGTGACTAAAGGTGACTGTTGGAACAGCAACTGCATTTCACTGCTCGAGGTGGAGAACTTACATTAACTGCATTAAAATCCACGGACAGCTGAATTATCATCTTCTCTTTACAAAAAAAAAAAAAAGATTATAATTACACAGCACAACGTGTTATCAGTATCGTTATTTAAATGATGTACGAAAATTAAGCTAATGATCTGGTCTTTTTCCTAAGACAGCACAATATACCAAGCCAGAATTCAACCAGCGCAGTAGCCTAAATATTGTGTAAATGAAATATTTTAACAGGACCTTCAACAAGATGCTTCTTAAAAAGCTGATGTGTCCTAGCTAAATCTTAAGGACATAAGTCCTGTCTCTGCATCCTTTTTCAGCAGGCAAACAGACACACGATACTTAACCTGTTTGATCTGCTGTTCTACAAAAAGATTTAACATTTCAAGGACTGCTGACACCCAGGCTCCAGGTGGAGTGCAGTAGAGCACTAGGGCTGCTAACATCAGTGCAGCCACCACCCTGCAAACGTACTACAGCATCGGACACGGAACACGTTGCGCTGGAGCACGCTTTCATCCACTGAAACTGGAATGTGGGTGTTTGATGTTTCAATACAAACCAACGTATAGATGTCTAAATCCATGAAAAAAAAAAATTATTCCAATTATTTGCTGTTACAAACTGTGCCAGAAAGTGTCCAAACTACAAAGAGAAATATTACTAGAAGATTAATATATGACACCCAAATCCATAATATACACCTATATGAGACAGTCTAGCAGCACTTCATCAGCCAAAGAATTTGCATGTTGAAAGTTGCTAAGGCAGGCAGAATGTAATGCCTGATGAGAGCTGACAGGCAAGGGATTAACAAGAATAGAGACAAGCAATTCCACTGGAGGTTTTACCTGCAAGTGACACAGGTAGAAGTATTTAATGAATTATTCCTAAGAGCTGAGGAGAGTGACAGTCCTCCACCTGCCTCACATCAGCTCAGGCACTGTCTGATAGCTCCTGGCACCTGGCAGCATCCTGGATAAATCCTACCTGGGATTGCTGTATTACTCCCACAGAAGCAGGAATTAGATTTAAGCGGGTGAAATGCAAACTGACTTTACAGTCCCTCACAGTGGGATCTTGATATTGAATATGGATATCAAGCCATACGCTAACAATACTTCACATTACATCATCACACTTCTTTCGGAGGACAACGGAGAAACAGTTAAGCAACTTGTTCAAGAATATATACCAATCTCCTTAACGAGGAGTCCAAGCACTCCAAGTTGCTGGTATTACGCTTTCCTTGGAGGATCACCCTCTCATTCCCTTGGCTATCTGCACACGTTACTGAATATTCATTTTGTGATTCATAGGACTACAGCAGTTTTTAGTTTGCTTCTGGATCAGAGATAAAATTTCTGAATAGAGCTTTGTAGCTTGGAGTGTTTAGTTTTCCTGTAACATCATTACTGAGCTAGCTACACACATCCTAGGACATCAATTCCAGAGATCCTGCCAAAGATCAGAGGAGATCCAAAGGACTGCATTCATTAGCTGCCAAAAAAATGCTGGGGGGAAGGGACAGAAAATTGGCTACATCTGCGACAGTGGAAAAAAGAAACACAATGTTGTTAAATATGAAAATACAAGCAAATATTTACATAAGTTAAAAATGAGTGTAGCAAAGCCAATTTTACTTTCAAAACACAAATAAGCTTGCTGAATATTAGAGAGGATAGTTTTGAATAAAGTCTCGCTAAAGCACTAAAGGAATATTGTCACTTGATACTTCGGTTACATTTTCATTTGTGTGCTGGGTTCTTGCAGGACCCTCCCAGGAAGAACGTGAGCTGCTGCTCTTGATTGTGCCGTTATAGTGACTGAATATTCTGTATCCTCTACAGATGGAGCTGTGTATTAACCGAGCTGGTTTTGTACAAACAGCTCAATCAACGTAACACAAGGATTAAATATCATACGCCTGATTTCCTATCAGTGCTGGGGAGAAAAACAGGGGCTTGCAAGACGACCCCTTTCAGCCCTCCCAGGAGCTGGGTGTTTTTCAGCCTCTTAAGACACTTGGGCCTTGAAAGGTGCAGAAAACACTTCATCTTTTTACTGGTTGCCGTCCACCTGCATACCCTGAAAGGAGGATGAAGGACCTGGGGCACTAACCTGCTTCCCGGCATTGATGTTCACCGTGCTCGTTACAAACACACACTCTCCTTTTGCAAAGCACTCCTGTTCTAAAGATGCTTTGTTTTACAGCTTCCCGCCCAAAGGATGCGTTTGATGACTGCCTGCGCGTCTATACAGCTCCTCTGGCAGCTGTTCAACCCACCCTGCGAACGGGACAGCCAGGCAGGCGGATCCACGCCGTCAGCGCTTCAGGAGGCACGGGGATTACACAAACGGCTCTACATGAAAACAATGTACATTAAGATCTTTATCCATTCGAAGTGGGAATTATTAAAAATACACATACATCATGCTTTTCCCCTCCATTCTGTGCACCTTTGTAAGGTTAATCTGAGACGCGTAATCTCATCAATAATACAATTCCTGGAATTGGAAACCAAACCACAACAATGCTGATAAATAAAAAGCAAAGAAGTAAATTCCATTTTTTATACTGTGTTGCTAGCACATTGTTAACTAATACAATATTCTCTTGTTAAAATAGTGTTTGTGATTTTAAAGACACATAAAGTTTGGAAGTAAAGTTTTTTTCAGTAACAAGAGGCCATTCATTGCTCTTTAGACCATATTTACAATTTGAATTTCTCTCCTAAGTTATTTAAACCCTCCAAAACTGGCTTTGAAAGCCATATGTACCAGTGAGAGGGGTAGAAAAGCATAGAAGCTTTATTTTAAGTTGTAACTTAATAAAAGTTTATTTCATCGAGTGGGTCCATCAGTACTTTAGACAGTAAATTACAAAGCTAGTTTAAAAGAAAACATAAAAGAATACAGACAGAGAATTCAGATAAATTTGTTTACCTAATGGGTTTTGTGTATGTTAAGTAATTGCTTAACATTATGTTTGAAAACAGGTAATTTATTTTTATTATGAAATAATTTATTAAATTTGTTTTCTTTCATAATAAAATTTTTAAACATTTAAAAGCATTTCTAAGACACATGCATTCTGTTAGAAGCAGAGGGGACCTTCTCTACGAAAAGAAATTGGAGGATTTAAAAGATGACATAAAATTATTTCAATATCAACTAAGTCTCAGGAACCTGCCCAGCCTTGGAATAGAATCCAGTGTCGTTTCATGGCTCCCCGTTGCTCCTTGAAGCCCTTTCTGAGCCCGTGTTGACAGCAGTTTACCTCCTCTCCCACAGACCATCAGCTCTGACCAGACAAGCAACAAGTACAAAAGGATGGTGATTTCTTTCCATGTTCATCATCACCCCACACATCAGTAAGGGTAACTCGGAGCAGGGCTGCGTACTGACACAGCAGTGCCACAAAGCATCACTGACTTACTTCAAAGCTCATTCCAAGAAACCGGAAGGCAATTTAAGGAAAGAAAAAAAAAAAAAAAAAGAGAGGGATCTTTCAGCTGCTGCATCCATGAGCTAAAATAAAAAGTGACTCTTGAAACTGTGTACCAGGTTCTCAACAGGCAGCCAGTGCTATCCAAACACAGGGCGGCTGGGACCACATTTCAAAAGAAACTCTGTAGAGCAGAGCATCCATCCAAATGACCCTGCACGACGGCTGTATTTCCTCCCGCTCTCCCTCACACCCACTTCAGTGTACGAGCTCAATAAATTTCCCGCGTCAGAAAGAGGATGTAACAGGGAGCTCCGCTAACCACAAAAGTCTACATAATTAAACTCTTGCTTCCTATTTTACAAATCATCTTTGACAATCCTTAATAGCTACTTAGCAGAATAACAGCATAAATACTACTTTTATAAATAGCAACGATCTATTTAACACCTTTTTCTTTATTAAGGCATTTAATATAATTACCAAGGAAATAAAAATTCCCTAGTTTGAAGCCGTACATGCAGCTTGCACTCTTGAAAAGTTTGTTTCACTGAAATTATGAGTTCAGAAGAGACCTGAAGGATCTGCCCTCTGATAACCACAGGTTCTATTCCAGTCACAACTCGAGGCAAGCCATAATTTTGTAAGGAAGTTTGGACCCCAAAAAGTAAATGCACCGTCCAAAGCACATACTGAAAGGTGGAACCGAGTCAAAATCAGAAGAAAATCAGTGAAGGAAGTAATTTCCTACTATGTTGTAAAGCCATCAAAAGGTGAGTGGGATACCTGGGGATGGAAAGGCGCAGGGTGGCACTGGCAGGCAGGCAGGGAAGTTCCCATTTGGACACAGGTTTCCTCAAACCCTCAGAGGGTTCTGCACGCCCCATGTCAGCACGAGCACGCCGGCCACGCAGCCGACAGCCACACTGGACTGGAGCGGCCAGGGGCAGGCAGTGACTTCTCCATTCCCAGCTCCTGAGCTCTTATTTCAGTGACCCGCTCGCCTCGACGGATAGGAACCGCTTTGTAACTTCACCTCAGGCAAGCACGCAGCCGTACGCACCGCGCTCCGCCGAGAATCCCCCTTGGTTCAGCTCCTGCCACCTCTCGTTTAGCACTTTGGTGAACACGCTCTTTTACAAGGCTGGCCATTTGCTCAAGGCCTGAGGGCAATTTAGTTTTAGACATTAGTGGGGAGAAACAGCCTCCATGCTGAGCGGGAACCTTTCCACCTCAGGATCTATAGGCCAATTTAACTAAGAGAACAATGATTTTTTTTCCTCGTAGGGATTTCACCTCTGTGAAATAGCTACATAAAGAAAAAGAGTCTCAGAGGGACGAAACCTCAACTCTACCTATAAAATTACTCTGGAGAGCATCCTGAAATATCTATGTATGTTTACATACGCGTGTACACATTCACTCCTTAAGTGTCGTATATAAAGGCAGCAAAATAACTCCATCCTCTGTGTTTTCACTTGACAAAAATGTGGTGAGTATTTGCTTATTTGTGTGATATTCATTGCTCTCTTGTCTAACACCCTTGCTCTGAGAAAATTGAAACTTGCATTAATTAAGAAAAGTTCATTAGTTCAACAGACTCATTAACCTTTTTTGGGAAATGTACACTGAGCATGAAATTAATCAGCATCCTGAAATCAAGTCAGAATTTATCTCTTTGTGTATTATTTTTTTCAAAAATATCTTTCAATATAGATGTGCATAAAACCAGCATACATCATTTGGGGAATACTTGTTTTGTATCACAAATGCCTAATGGTCAGGTCTCACATAAAAATACTTTTTTTACCTTATTTAAACAAAATACCAATTTAAGAAACCACCTGAGATTTCAAATCTGTTTTCAGACATTATTAATGTGGAAGCATTAGGCTGTGCCCTCCTCTGACTCCAGCAGTGCCCGCTGAAGAAGCTGTCTTTCCACCAAATTATCCCAATTCCCACTGATAAACCCCCTCTAGATCCATGTGCTGCTTAATCACTTTCAGCCAAATGAGTTCATTTATTTTAAGCTCAGTTTTTACCTATCAGGTCTTTACCAAACAACTTCATTCCACTTGGAAGGGCACACCTGAGGCTGGGATGATGCCTGGCACATTTTGGTCCGGTTCTTTTTGGCTGTAGACAGCTCCCACAAAGCTATGGCACATCAAGGCGGTCAGGGTGGTGATTACCGAGGTTGCCCACCAGTCCCTAGGGAATCTTATTTATATTTGTTTATAAAAACTCCACCATTTGTTTACAAAGACTCCACTATCTTTTTAACAGCCATTTCAATTTAGTCTATTACTGAAAAAAGTATGAAAAGTAGATTACTTTGACTGTTTTAAAATCTTACAGTGACATTTTCTTTGAAATTTTCTCTCAGTTCCACAGCTAAGGACATTGAGCTTGTACCAGTGACCTGCTATTTGCAAGCGCGGGAAAAGCTGACTATACTATAAAACCTTTCTTCTTCATAAAAAATAAGGGCAACAGCCTGTGGACCTACGCAAGACAAGTCTAATTTAGGATCGGATCAAGTCCTTTCAGGGGCAACATCAACACAGATCTGCCAGGTGACCTTGCAGCAAAGGCGAAGCCCATCATCATTTTATCAGCACATTTGTTTTAGACCCCTTTGATTACTTTCCAGCTCCTAGTCACCAATTTTTGGCACGGTTAAACTGAGAATTAACATCAGTGTAGCTCCCTTCATCACTCTGTGCTATGTTTTAATATAAGACTATTTCAAAGTGATGTCACCAGCTGCGTGTAGTTTCCAAACAGCAGGAAATACATTATTGGGGGGAAAATAAAGTCAGATGGAAAACCGCTCGCAAGATGAGTATGAAAGAGTTAGCACTTTAAAATACTTGTTTCACCGAAATCAGCACATTTACATCAAACAAAAGGATCTCGGGAAAAAAATTCTCATCTTCAATCACATGTAACTAACATTTAATTTTCTGTTGCAAATGGGTTTCATTGTGAAGAGCTTCTATAACTTTACCAAGATCTCAATTTCAGAAGAAAAACAAACTCATTTTCAAAGAGGTAATCATAACTGCCTGATTAGCACAAGAAATAACTGACACTTTATTGTATTTTTTAAACTATTCATAGATAGACATGTAAGTAACCAGTACTGTTATGTTAGGCTGGTTTCTTTGTTTCCTTTTACAAGTAGTTTATAAATATCTTTAAATTATCACTGTCATGTCTTATTTACTCTGTTAGGACTAGACTGGGATAGTCAGAGGCGAGCATCTGTGGCTTTTTCCATCTCAGAGGACACAAAGACCCAATGGTCCCCACGATACAGCAAAAAATGGAAATATTCAAAAATACCCATCTAGACTTTCTGATTATCATCGTTGCTAGTCATCACCTCAGTCAGACCTGATTAACAAGCACTGCACGTGCCTCAAGGCTTACACACAATGTGTGTGAAGTACTAGGGATGGATATTCTTAAACTGGTGAAACTTCTCTGTAGTTTTACCAGGAAACTCATTATGAGCTGTTTAATCATAATTAAGATTTTCACAGATATGGTCACATCTCAGGCCAGAACACAAATCAAACCCAATCCACATCGCTCAGTTACCACTGACAGGTGTGACTGGTGACAGATTTTGCCCAGGTTTACACCTGTCTGCTCACAGATCCAGTGACTTCATTAGCACACGAGACATCCCTCCATACCTGACCTACCACACACCTCTCCGTAGCACCAGCCACATTTGCATTGCTTTCCTGCTCCGTATTTCGGCACAGTTTTCACAGAGCATTAAGCACAGAAGATTTTCCAGTGCCACTCGGGTTCCATTATTCACCACAGATCCAAAACACCGAGATAACAATAACGTGGACGGGAAGGAAATTCTTGTTAAAAAAATCTGCAATCTTGCTTTTTAACTATTCCTACAGCTTAAGTTAATCAACTCTTCAGAATTTGGAGTCTATCTGAATTCTGTCCATTTAATATTCAGAAACTATCATACCTGCAAGAAAGAGCATTCCACTCTGAGAGCAATCCAAGCTGTCATTTACCCGTTACTGTTTACCAACTTTTTTCAGCATATCACTAAATCCTGTCTGGCAAAACACTGCTAGATGCATTGGTTTAATTCCATCAACTCATCTATTCTATTACCTACTAGAAACTAATTAGCAATAGTAAAACCAGTGAAAACTGCTATAAATAATTTTCTGTCTCCTTCTGTTAGCCAAGAAAGAATTTGGTGTGCAAACTTCATATCAATACTTATTGCTTATTCCCTTCTAAAAGCTGGAAAATTAACTAATGGAGATACTGTCTAGAAGCTTCAACCATCAATTCTTACTTCACCACATCCGCGATAAATTCTGATGCGATACAAAGGTACGTATCAGTTTAAAATTCTGGGGGGTAGTTTACTATTTGATATTAATCATAAGGTTTGTCTTTATGTCTGTTGAATTTTACATAGTGTTAAACTTAACAGTTGTACCAATACGGAGCATAACTCGGAGGCAGCTATATATCAAACCAACCCCTCCAGACAAAACCCAATGTCCTGACTACACACACAAACTCAGCTGTGGCGAGGAGAAATTAGATGCTTTGCAAGAGTACGGAGAACAGCACCAGCCAAAGCGTAGTCATATAACTCCCAGTCTCCGCAGGCTGGAAATCCAAGGACCTACACGACTTTATTGTCACAAATTGTGAAACTGCTCACCTGTACAGATGACCTTCCTAAGACTACTGACCCCGTGCTGAAGGTCACCAACGTGACCAACTCTTGCTGCTAACTGAACATGAATCTCATCTCCCTCCTCCTGCCCCTTTTGCTTACGAATCTATAGAACAATCTGAGTGAACTTCACTCCATTTTCCTTAGGGAAGTCAAACTCTATTCCGTGCACTCTCTTTTAATAGAAATATTGGATAACACATCCTCAGAGAATCTTGAAAACTTGCAGTTAAATGGAAAGAATACACTTGATCATAGATCGCAGACTGATGGAGATACACTTCATGCAAGTAATATAAATCAAATATTAATTCTAAGGTAACGAGAAAAGTGCCTTTTTAACTTTTCCTTCAAATATAAAAACCTTGGGACTTTCTTAGCTCATGAGAAGGACTCCAGTAAGTTCTGAATATTCACATAAGGAATAAAAGACTTTTAGGAAAAAAAGAAATAAAATTCTTCTCATATCCTCATAGGTAGACATTTGCCTCTCTGCTGAAATCTTGTAGAATTAGGAGTCATGCAAGTGTGAAAACACATCTGAAGTATGGATTCATACCAGTTTAAATGGGGACTGCACACACCTTTACAAAACTAGACGAAGAGCTTTAACTAATGCAAATATACTAAACAAATAAAACTGTAAAATACAGCTCACGCGGATGGCTAGGTACACCCATCTCCATGCAAATTTTAATTACTAGTCAACATTTCGGAGTGTTTTGGTGAGACACATGATTTATATTAGTGCCGTTATAGACCTGAAGCTGATTTCATTGAGGTCATGCTCCAAGGCAAAATTGCACCACATCACAGTAAGCCGGTAGAACAGAGTATTAAATCAATGCAGTGTCTCACATTAGCTAATAAATTACAAGTGTGCTATCAGACCATCTGCTGGGAGTGAAGCACGATGAGCTGCAGCGACCATACTGATTGACATTCTGGTTTGACTGTCTAGTCAGAATTAGTTCACCTTCTTGGCTTCAATAACTACTTCACGCGTAATACATATTTACAACATTGATCATGGGGCTGGTGGGCGAGTAGAAAGTTCATCCTCAGCCTCCCATCATCCTTCGCACTTTGCCTAAAGAGTCTCCAGCGAAGGGAAAAGGGACGCACAGCTTCATTTGCGACTCATTACATTAAGGTAATAATTTTGTAAAATTGAGTTAATGGTTTGATATTCTTCACAGAATTTCTACAGTAAAGAATTAAACTCTCACATGGATTGTAAGTCATTTTTAAACCACAGAAGTACAGTTTGTAATGTGTTTTTTAAGAGGACAGAACTGAAACCTGAAGGAGAGGAGTTTTACGCTGTGGGAGACGGAGTTTATGCTGTGGGAGAAAAAACACAATCCTTAGCACTTTCCCAAAGTCCTACTCCTTCATACTAAAAGCGTTTGTCAGGCATTTGCTCTGTTTATACACGGCTGAGCCACACAATCCCGTGTTCATGGCACACCGGATTACTGACTGCTTTGGACCACACTTCGGGATCTTTTGCAATGTACACTGTGCACTTATGTTCCCGATATACGCTATTTACTGTTCTCATCATAACGCTTTACACTTAACTTTTCACCTAAAGATGCCTTAGGCCTTAAAAATACCAGCTGCTTAGGCCTCACAAGAAAATACCCATATGTCAACTAGTTTTTAACATATACTTTATAAATATATATAAAATAACATAATTATGTCACATACAAGATCACGCTTCTCCACTGAACTGCAGCCATTCCCAAAGATAAGGAAAAAGAATACTGAAGCATGGATGATGATACTTTTTAAGTAAACAAATTTTCATTTACTGATGGAACAAAGAAACATAAACCATGTCATTGGATGGCATGTTGACAGGACAGTTTCTCTGGGTGGTTGGTGTTTTAAAAAACAAACTGTAGAGCACAAATATTTGGTTAAGGTTAGTCTGATTCATCAAAAATAAGCAGCTAAGTTTGAGAGTTTCTTCCACAGACACTGTTGGAAAGATTTACTCATTCAGCAATCTGACCTCAGTTGCAACAGGAAGGGTGGTCAGCAGAAAAATCTGAAAGTCCTGCCTCTCAATCCAAAATACCACATTACTAGGTAAATCTACAGTATGAGATCATTTCAAGCATAAGCATTACAAAGATTACATCACAAGAATAGTTTTACAGACTTCAGATTTAATATATAATCTTACTACATGAAGTCTGCAAATCTGTTCACTGAGCTAATTTGACAAGTCAAGACACAAACAAGTAATTCTCCAAAAACTCACAGGCAGTGTGTTAACAAATCAGAGATTAAATATTTCTATTTACTGTATCATTGTTCAGTAAAACAAACCAACACGATGCATATGGAATATCGTCTGAGCGCTGTAACTGAAAGTACATTTCTAAAGCCTTTGCTTTTATGAGATTCACAACGCTGATCAACAACCAGGAGATGCAGATGCTTCACCATCAATGGAGAAGTGCGGCAAGTGACATTGCTACACTGACGCAAGGAAATCAAGGCATCAAATTTGTAATTCACGTTTGCTGCCACTCAGCAAAAGATTAAATGGGGCAAAAACCAGCAGAATCATCTTGGTGCTGCTCTCTATACAACGCTACTTAAACTTAGTGACCTGGGTCAGTCTGAGCAGAGCTCAGGCAGTTGAAGTGTGCCCTGTGCTGCGTAGGCCACCTACCCATCATTTCACAGGCCAACGCAGACGAAGTGCCACACTGCACCAATAAAGCACTCTACCGTATGGCCACATCTCTTCCACTGCCTCTAGGACTTAACAGCGGATGGAAGAGCATCTAAGGAGACAACACAGTAAGGGTGGCCGATCTACCCCTGAACCTCAGATGCCTCAAGTGTGTCTCCCATGCCACAGCCCACCACCATGCCCGAATTGCACTGCAAGCCTGCAGAAGACACCTATCCCTTCCACAGGATCAGAGATCCTGTGCCCCAAATGCGGCTCTGCTAGACCCAAACGGAAAAATGACAGCTCCATCACCTTGTGCCCCAAATGCGGCTCTGCTAGACCCAAACGGAAAACCGAGACTCAACAGTGAAGGTGTTATCCAGCGTTACAGCTCCATCACCTTTATCTTATGGGAACTTCTGCACTGGGAATGGAGAACGTTGAGGTCAACAAAAACGGTTATGAAAAATTCAGGAACAGGAAGATTCTAACAGCTAGTACAAGGCTGCGGCTCCCACAGTTGCATTTATGACCAAATATATAAAAACATTTTATATCATAACAGCATTTGGGTAAGCAATGACAGTAACTGGGCAAGGGAGCTCCCCCCTGATACATGAATTGCAGTACACATTAAAAAAGGAATGCTAATGAGATTATTAATAAGGTACAACAGTTACAAGGCAATGCCACCTTTGTTACGTAGTGAGTAAAAAATCCTGCAGAGTGGAACAGGCAAGAAACCATAAGAAGGAAAGGGCACTTAAAATTTTTATCCCTTCTAATACTGAAATGATGTCCTTAACTGTTTAAATAATAACAATGACAACACTTTGCTCAAGAGGATTGCACAGAGCAGCAAGTAAAATCCAGCAGAGGTTGGCAGTAAAATAAAGATTTACAATCCTTAACATGCCCGTGTCCTGACACAAGAATTACTTTTATTGAAAATATTGTATATTCTTCAACACGGTTTTAAGCCATGTTGTTCCACAGATGGCATCTAAAATGAAAACAAACTCTAGCAAACATAAGACAACTTCAACACTAGAGCAAAGCACTAGCAAAAAATATAAGAAAAAAACCCCATATTTTGCTAAAAATAATTATAACAGAACACCGCATATACATCATACACAAGGACACTACACCGATTTGCAAATACACCTTCTGCCAAAAATTAAAACAAGGTTTCCTCAGCTGGTACGCAGCTCTAGTTCAAGGTGAATTTCAAATTCTAAATTACAGGAAGCAAAAAGTGTCAACAAAATTTACTGAGAGTACAAATTAAATATGCTGGAACAATGAGAAAGCTGTAGAATCTAAAATTAATCTAAGTGTAATGTGTGGGATATAAAAATGTATTCTCATTATCCTTCTGCCCTTTCTGAACAGAAATTTTAGGGATCTGAGAGATTGATGTAAACGAGAAGAAAACTTCCTCACATCATTTATACGAAAAAACTTTGTACCCTAGTTGTGCCAAGAGACTTAAGGGCTTGCCTTTACTGAATCAAGTTAAAGCATCCAAAACTCCTCTCAGGGCACAGGTTTTAAAGGAAAATATTCTCCCAGGAGAAAAAAAAAAAAAAAATTATATATATATATATGTTTCTTGATTATCATAAATCTGTCACATAAATGGTATGTTACGTCTTTTTCTCTAAGCTGAGGTTTCTATGATGGGAAGATACAGTAAAAGAACAGTAATAAGGGGCATAAAAGGCTCCTATGCAAAGGTTTATGAATAGTGCCTGTTCCTTATATTAATCTGTACAGTGATTTTACATAACTTCTCTTTATTGCATATTCATTTTATCAATGTCAAGGGAAAACTAGTGTGTTCAACTGATGGTAGGGGGACTTTCTCCTCCTTCTCTTTTCTTAAAATGCCTTTTATTCTTGCCTTTCCAGTACTGTAAAACTTCAGGCTGCAGTAGTTAGCACGTTCTGTAGCCTGTATTTGGTACTAATGAATCACAGCCTTTCACAACCCGGGCGAAACGAGTCGTCGTAATGACACCGTTTGCTACACGATAGTTACCTGCCAGCAGGACCCAACCTGCAATACTTGCCATAACACAGCGACTGCTGCTCTCAGTTCTTACAAGAAAGGGACAAATGAGGAAATTTTATTGTTTGTAGTACTCACGTAAGTCTTTTTCATGACCTGAAGAATACCAGAAACTGGCTGCCCTGAAAAGGCCAATCTCAAATGCATCCCAATAAAAACACTTATACATGCATTCGCTACAACACACAGCATTGCTCAGAGAGAAACTTCCTTCCAGAGGAGTTCTGAAGTATGTTGATTTGCAGTGTCCTTATCTGAAGCTGTAATATCATACTGCTTTGTTTTATACAGTATATAAAAAAAAAAAAAAATCTGTGTGAGCATGTAAGAAAATATGAAGAAAACAGTATTAGGAGAGGGAAGGAAGCAAGTGTTGTAAGAACAAATACACAGATTTTCTCATTTATTTGTTTTTCATGCTCTGTTCTTCAATACGATCAGCAAAGCAAGATTACTGTTTAGAGATTCATGTAAGTTTCCTATAATATTATAAATTCTTTATATATCTAATAAATTAAAACACAGTACATATGTATTTAAAAAGTCAGTATTAGATGAGGCTTTTATGAACTTGAAGCACTTGCTGAAAATGTAACAGTAATAGTAAGCAAACAGTTTAAAATAATTTGTTTTCTGGAAACATTTCTTCTCAGTACTTCTGGTCTTCATGGTCTGTTTCATGTGTTATTTAAATTCAGCTTTCTGCATTCACTTGATCTATGTTGACGCTTTCATTGTTTATAAGATCATTTGAAAATAAGAGATCATTCGACCGATCTCTTTTTTGGACTAGTAATTTTGAACTTCACTTAAAATTCTCTCTTGGGAGAATTCATCACTTGGGAGTGCTGGTGCACGAGAAGCTCAACATGAGCCGGCAATGCACCCTTGCATTGCCCAGAAGGCCAACCGCATCCTGGGCTGCATCAAGAGGAGCGTGGGCAGCAGGTCGAGGGAGGTGATTCTCCCCCTCTACTCTGCCCTGGTGAGACCCCACCTGGAGTACTGTGTCTGGAGCCCCCAATATAAGAAGGGCATGGACCAGCTGGAGAAGGTCCAGAGGAGGGCCACAAAGATGATAAGAGGGATGGAGCACCTCTCCTATGAAGAAAGGCTGAGAGAGTTGGGGCTGTTCAGCCTGGAGAAGAGGAGGCTCCGGGGAGACCTGATAGCGGCCTTCCAGTACCTCAAGGGGGCCTACAAGAAAGATGGGGAGAGGCTGTTCAGTAGGGCCTGTTGTGATAAGATGAGGGGTAATGGCTTTAAACTAGAGGGGGGTAGATTTAGATTAGATATTAGGAAATTTTTTTTTTACAATGAGGCTTGTAAAACACTGTAACAGGTTGCCCAGAGAGGTGGTGGAAGCCCCATCCCTGGAAACATTCAAGGCCAGGTTGGATGGGTCTCTGAGCAACCAGATCTAGTCGGAGATGTCCCTGCTCCTTGTAGGGGGGTTGGACTGGGTGACCTTTGAAGGTCCCTTCCAACCCAAACCATTCTACGATTCTCAAAATTCTATAGGTAATAATTTTGTGGTGAACATCAGTGAATATATCAAAAACGCAAAAGACCTTTTTCCGTTATTGAAGCAAAAAAAAAAAATTCAGCTAACATTTCTTACAGATTTCAAATTTTCCCTGTATTATTGCCTGTACAGCACAGTGTAAGATAATGGAAAGATCCGAAATGTCTCTTCTTAAAGAAAGGAAGAGGGGAGGTGTAATAACAGCAATTGAAATTTAAATATATGATCTTCAAATTGTTTCTATTCTTACATATCATAACAGGTCTGTGTTAAAAAGGACAGCAATCACTTGTTCTACCTGTAATAACAAAGTCATAACTCAATCCATGAGAGGCAACCAAGCACACCTTGGAAGTTCAGCCCATTTGCTCTTAAAACATCCCGGCACTCTTATTTTCCCTGTTTTCAAGACTTTGTAAGGAAAAAATGAATGTTGCTCAGAAACATGAAAAAATAGCATACAAGTTGAGTGAATGTCCCCTAAAATCCAATTCACTTGAATTCAGAAGACCACTAGTCCAGTCTTCACAGCAGTTCCCCTCGCGACGCTGCCAAGCAACAACTTTTGCGTATACAAATCCTCATGGGCAACAGTCTCCAAATTTTTCCACCAGCCCAAGCAGAACTTATGGCAGAAGCACCTGCTTACACGCAGGAACAGGGAAAGAGTCTCAAATCCCATCCCGAGAACCAGGATTTAACTGAGCCTCACAAAGACGTGCAGGTCCTTGTAGCTCCACCAAACCTAGTTTCTGAAGACACAGTTTCTGTTCCTTTATCTCAGGCACCAAAAGCTTCAGAAGCTGTATCAAGTTCTCCCTTTAAGATGCACGCTTCGCCAAGCAGTCCAAGAAGCAACATCAACTGACCTGAATGGCTTGGTTTTGACTGCACTGCAGCACACGACCAAAGCAAAGAGTTCAGTGACTCATGGAGTTAAATTAAAAACAACAGGAATAGCAAATACCACAAAGAAAACCAAAACTTGCTTTCAAACAGCCTCTGAATTCAAAAGGAGAATAGATTCACTAACTGAATTATTTACAATTAAATTATTTGCAAAGCTCAATTTCAATAACAAAGTATTTAATCGTGCCAGCTTCACCTCAGATCATTGACCTACTCTGACTCACCTCAACCAGATGCGATTCACCTAATCACCTGGTCAAGATTTTAATTTGACTTTTCAAAGCCATGCATTCAGTTCAGGGACACCTTGCAAAGCACTTTTTCCACCGATTTCTAGGCCCCACCCGACACTGGATGACGGCCCCTACGCCCTTGTTCAGGATGGCTACCTAGGAACAGCCAAAGGCACCCACTCCTCTGAACATCGGTGTGATAGAGAAAGAGCACAGCTCTAGCACTACTCCTTCAAACAATCCGTTTTGAAATAACGATCCAGGTGGCACTTTATGCGTATATATAAAATAATTATGTTGTTCTACAAGATTAATTATCCCATGTATGATTAGCCTGCTTCAAACATCAAATCGACATCCAAAATTCGTTTGCTTTTAATTGTCTCCTCAGCTTTAGTACATTTAGTTCAATCATCTTGCTTCAGAACAGGTCTTCGCAGAGTTTTACTACGTGTGGGGAAGGCTGCTTTATACCCTGGCACCTCCAAGGGCTAAGCAATATCCTACAAATACTGCAATGCGGAATCACTTATAAAATTACGCACAACTCACGGCTTAGAAGGTTTTCTATAGAAACCTTTAAAAAGCTTTATTTGTTTTTAGAAGATTACTTATAATCTTCTATCCAAAACCAAAAGCCTTTGCAGAGATTTACCATAAACATGAATGATAAACTTAAAATGTTGGTAACTTCAACAGATTTTTATGTTTCTGACAAGTTTCACTTTTGCTGAAAAGAGTTTAAATAAACCTCTGGAAAATGTATACAACTCCCATTTATACCAGCTTCCTTCTGATGTCAAATTATTATTCCAGTTGCCTTAGTTACATCATTTCAGTATCTCAAACATGGATACCTGTGGCTTATCTCCACATATAGATTTTAGAAAATTCATTATTTCTCTATGCGTGGAGTCTTTATTTTCAGAATGCTGCTCGCACATTGGTGGCTCCATTTAATTCTGTACTTAGGGCAGATAAGGCAGAGCCAGTGAACTTGAAGAATTTCTCTGGAAGATTTACACAAAAAAAAACCCGCTCCTAACCAGCTGGAGGTCTGAAATAACGGCACAAGATACATTTCCCTGTTTTCGGCATAGCCGGACATCCCAGCTGTTAACGGCGTTACGGAGTTGCTCTTTGGTTACACAAAATCAGGCACAGCGCTCTTTTCTAATTTACCATTTAACCACACATCTGCTCAAACCTTCTCAACACACTGCGGCACAATGAGGGAACTGCAACCAGATGTTTTTCCATGCACAAATTAATAAACATACTATATCCTTAATTTCTACATCTTTTTTTTCCTGGCTGAGAGTGCGCACCACCCAGCAACTGGAAAGACAAATCATCACAGATAGATCCAACTGCAACACGCCATCCAGCTTTGAATAGGCTCCCTAAGTCAGGTTGAGTTTATTAAAAGCTTTACGTTTATAAATCTCCAGGGAAGCACGACTTCAACGCACAGCATTTAGAGGTAAATCATTGGCGTAATGGAGAGGCTCCTTCCTGCAGCCTCCTGGGATCAGAAGGCTGGCTCAGAGGATGAACTCCTTTATCATCCTCACGCTAATTGTAGCGCATCTTGAAATGATTAGATCTATTGTTAGAACAGGCCTTGTCGGCAGCTGGGACACGGTGATTAATAGAAATTTCTCTTTAATTCCTCCGGATGGCGAAGTCTAAAGTCACAGTTGAGCCCTGGACCCCAATTATTTGGTGATTAATGAAATTATAATTGCCACCCTTTCCTTCACATTCATCACTAGGTTTACTATTAATCATCAGAGGTAAAGCACAGGAAAAAGAAAATATTTCACAAGTGCTAGGCTATAGATACATGCGAGAGGCATAAATGGGTCAAGAAAATATTCTCCAATGCACCAGGCTGGAGCAAATGTGTACCATTATCAACAACTTCACAGTGCTGATGGTTCAAATGAAGGTCAAACTTGCTAGTGGGAATCATTCTCTGCCTGATAACAACAGCTACCACATTACCCAGAACCTGAGGGACAGACGTAGACCAGCTGGCCACCAAGGTAGAAGAAACAGTTTTTAGCATCCCTGTCAGTTATTGGAGCTATCAGCCCCAATAATAGGATTCCCTTCCGAGTTTTAGAAATGTTTCTTTTAAAATCACGCAATCCAGAGATCACATACATCCATTGTGGGTGCACAGCCCATCCTACACCAAAGGACACCACGCACCTCTGCCCAAGCGTCTGTCGGCCAGACCGCTGCCAATGCTTCCCGTCATCCCTGCTCCCCAGCACTTCTACTCCCGGGCACCTCACTGAAATTTTATGGGTCACGTTTTCCAAGCTTGATTATTTCTCAAAGACAATGCAAAGTGGCCAACACTGCTCCATCACTTCGGAATTAAGTGAATAATTCCTTTGTCTATAAAATATACATTTTAAAAAAACATTTGGAACTGCTTTAGCCCCGAAGCATTGACGTCAGGAAAGGTCAGACCCAAGACTTTTTTCTCCCTTCTTGACTGATCAGATTTTACAGAAAGAATAATTAGTTTTTCACAGATCAAAAAAACTATGCAAAGGAAGGAAATGAAACGTAACTGAAGAGAAGGACTGAGGCCCCTCTGTCTCCTTTGGCACAAACTGCTCTGTTAGGATTTAAGGGCCCAACTGCCATCGCCCCTCAGAGAGGCAGCAGGAGGAGGGGGGAAGGTTTCCCGGCTTCCACAGACCCAGACATATCCTCCGGCAGCAAACGGGCCGAGGAAGGGACGGGACTTCGTCCTTTCCCCCCTGCGCAGCAATACGCTGCCAGCTCCGCGGTGTAATGTAAATGACTATTTACTCTGCACTGATCTATGTCAGGTGAAAAATCACTGTAATTTAGATCTCATTTGTTTATATAATAAATTATTTGTTTATACTCAACGTGATGCTCTACCTCAGCTACTTGAAATTTCATTAAATGACAAATCACCGCTAAGACCATGCCTAGGTAAGTCTGCCACACGTGCCCTCTCGGTGTTAACATCCACAGTGCACAACCAACCACTGTACTCCGTTTACCAACAGAAAAAAAAAAAAAATTTCTGTCATCAGCCATTTCTGAATATGCCTGAAACTCTGATTGCAGGTGCTTTTTTCAGCACCAATTTAAGCAAACACTGCTCAACTTGCATTCTGCGAGTTTTAAAACAGGAGGTGGGGGGAGGGAGAAGCAATGCTGGTTAATTTTCACAATTCTAAATTTCAGTCTCCTGGGGAAAATAAAAGACCTCGCTAATCTTTGATCTAATTCATCTGAGCATATGCCAAAGTGTACTAAATTGTGTAAGAGAGGATAATAAATAACTACAGTGTGTGACAGAGCAGGAATAAAGCGCCGTGGAGCTATACTGCGCTGTTCAGTCAGATGGTGGGGTCAGTTAATGCAGGAGCTCAGGGCTGGACATCAATCCTGGCAGCTGCCGAGACATCCAGCAACGTGGACACCAACCAACGCACCGCTCCGCAGCTGGGCGGGCAGGAAGGCAGGAACGGTGCAGAAATTTACAGAAACAGCATTATCAATCCCTTTATCCTATTTATTTCCTATAAACCAGTAAATATTATGAAATCTCATCATGAAATTGGATACTAATATCTCCTGTTTCTATCTGGAAGCTAACAGACACATCAGTAAATTGAGTTACAAATTTGGAGAGGACTATGGCTATTCCAGATTTCTCCAACAAAGTCACCTTTCCATCATTTCTTCATCTCAGAACTACATACTGGATACTAGACGGCTTTGGACTTTCTAAACCTGGAGTACTGCTAAGAACCAAGGAGAGCTGGGTTTTTTTTCCATTCTGATTTCTATAGTACAATAAAATATTCTGCTCTTTTTTCCCCTAGTTTTTGTTTAATGATAATTTCACTATTCAAAGTCACATTAAGGCTCCGACAACTCATTTTTAGTGGTGAGATAACATTTATTGTGATAATATTTAGTCTACTGATGCCGCATTTTACTTAATTTATTTTCTAGCAAAGCTCAGAAATTTTCATACTTTGGAACCACTGCTGTTAGTCTTTAATGTGTGAGTGAAAGTATTGCACAGGAATCTCTCGGAAAGCGGCGTACATACTCCAGGCAACTCCTCACAAATACACACAGCACTCCTTATTTCTCTCATGTGCACATGCACACAGCAACTTTACTTATTTTGTATTCTGATTTCTTTCACAAGAATAGCAGAGCTATTCCACAGATACGATCATAAAACGTAATTTACTCTTCAGAAGTAAAAATAACTTTGCATAGGTTATTCATATATATGAAAATACGGTCCTCCTCTGGATTCCTCAGGAAACTGATAATTGCCCAAATCATTAACCATTTGAGGGCTCCATACAGAAAATGAGAAGCTACTAGCTGGGTAAACATTTGGGCTGCTGGTTCATAGCCCAAATGTAACACAGTGTGGTAGGTCCAGGTGGTTACTAGTAGGCGCAAGTGGGTAACTAGCTGGTTACCTAAAAAACACCACATAACTAGATACGTATGTGGATATACCATAGAAAGATGTACTTAAGAAGCCCAAATTCAACAGTTTCTTTAATAGATTAACTCCAGGAAGACAGTGGCTTTCTAAATAATACAGCACGTATTATAAAGGGTCACATTTATACTGGTTTTAACAGACACAGAAGGGAAACTACAGTAGCTGTCTTTGATCTATTGGCCTATATTAAACAGTGATGTGCTGGAGCATTGGGAAATGTCCTAATTTATTCCTGGAAAATATGCATGCACATTGTCAGATGGAACATTTTTTAAACTGTGGCGGTCTATTATGTGGAAAGGATTAAAAAAAGTAAAAGGAAACAGAGAAGTGTGTCATTCGTCCAAAATGGAAGAGAATGGCCGGCTAAGTTGGTAAGAAGCAGTTTTAATTGAACTTCCTTGCAGCAAGGTATTCACTTCATTCTGTCCAACAAAATGCTCCTTTTTAAACTCAGAAGCAACATTTTAAAAGGGTGCATAATCAGTAGCTAACTTCGGATCACAGATTTTACAAGGGACGATAAGATTTCCCAATAGAGTCCCATTGACGTTTGAGCAGGTACAGGCAAAAGAACAGAACACGAATTGTCACTCCTGAATCAACACCCGGGCTCACTGGGCTCTCCCAGTAGACTCTTGAGTTTGAGGTCCAGAAAGGAAGGTCACAACACAACATCGTATGAGCTTCACTACGACCTGAGCACACTTGTAGGATTCTTTCCAGCCTTGTATCTAGTGGCAGCACTCACAAACGTCCTCATTTTTAGAGACTACTACAACTCTACAAGAGCTGTTCAACCTACACCAGGAACTCCGTACTCATTCCAGCATATTTAAGAGTTATGCTAGCAGGAGCTAATTAAAAATAACAAAACACAAACACCAGGTCCAAGACTTGGCAAAGAGATACAGCTCTGTTCTCAAACACTAGATAGGTCACCCTTCTCACTTTTTTCAGAGTACAAACAGTAAATAGAAGAAAAAAAAAAATCCTTTTCCTCTGCATTTTCTAAAATTGAATTTTTCTTCTTTTCCTCATATGCTCACATTGCACTGCAGCTTTAGCCTGACAATACTTTCTGTAGCAGGAAATGTTGCACATCTGTTTCTAATCAGAAGAATTTAATATTCCATCAATGGAGGCAGTTTGCATTTATACCATCACATTTATTTTTTTTTATAAGAAAGGAGTGTGAATATTCGTTGCCGGCCAGAGCAGCCATAGACATGAATAGCAGCCTAACAGCTTCCCTCTGCATACAAAAAGCACACCCCTTGGTACCAGCTGAAATTCTAATCAGAGTTCTCTCACAGCACAGATATTGTAGGTGTGCTGTGCTAGTCATTTCTGTTATTATAAATGACCTTTCAGGAATTGAAAAAAATTGTAGCTTGTCAGTTGAGACTTGTAATCGTTATCCATTCAGCTAAAGGATTTAACAGGCCTGCTTGTAAAGGGAGAAAAAATAGATTCCCCTCTCACTAATCTCAGAAAGACACAAGTGGTCTAAATTAACAATTACCTTAGACATTGAGGGAGATTTCTAATAACGCTGTATTAGAATGAAAGTTAGTGTATTCTGACGGGAATTTAATAATCACAATCAGCCGCAGCATAAGCGGAGCACATGCAGCCCTCTGGTCACCAAAGTGGCAGCTGCGACTCCCGTCCCCCCCGAAGCACTGTCCTACCGGGGCCAGGGAACCCCTCTCTTTGGGTGCCACCTGCTCTGGTTCTGCATTTACTGGAGGCCATTCGACAGCGCTGAGGGTTCAAGGGGCACAGAAAGGCACACTCCTTAAAGGAAGCAGAGGCCACATAGAATCATAGAATGGTTAGGGTTGGAAGGGACCTTCAAAGGTCATCTAGTCCAACCCCCCTGCAAGGAGCAGGGACATTTCCGACCAGATCAGGTTGCTCAGAGCCCCGTCCAACCTGGCCTTGAATGTTTCCAGGGATGGGGGGATCCACCACCTCTCTGGGCAACCTGGGCCAGTGCTCCACTACCCTCAGTGTAAAAAATTTCTTCCTTATATCTAATCTGAATCTACCTCCCTCTATTTTGAAACCATTACCCCTTGTCCTGTCACAATAGGCCCTACTGAAGAGTTTCTCCCCATCTTTCCTGTAGGCCCCCTTGAGGTATGATAAGTTCACTATAGAAACAAAAGCTGTTTCATCTCCTGTGTGACCCAAGATGAGTTCCAGCTCCTGGTGTTGTTATTCCAGTCTTAAATAGAAAGTTATTTTAACATAATCCCTTATGATAACTTTAAATTGCTCCTTAAAATGTAATAAATGAGAAAGATTGTTTAAACTTTTGGATCTTTAACTACATATTTCTACATTTAATCTGCACAACTGTCTTTGCACAAAAAGGGAACTCACATATTCGTAATCTGAAGTATAAGTTACATTATTAACACTTCAATATATTCAATAGCCTTTCTAGATGATAGTCTATATTAGAAATAAACATTCAGGAATAATTCATAGTACAAGCAGATAACTATGAGATAGGCAGTGTAAAAAGATAGTAAGAAACATGATTAATATCAAAGCTGTTGTACTGGCCTGCTGGGGAGGAGGGGGGAAAAAGAAAAGAAAAAAAAAGTATCCACTGTTAACTATAGACTTGAAACAGTGAATTACCTTAAAACAAACCAGAGAAACCTAAACCATATGCAAGTACCTTTGTTCCTGACAATATTACTGAATTAGCAAATCCTGCCATTCTCTGAGGAGAGCCCCAGCCATCACAGTTACGCAGAGCATTCGTTTTCCCCGCGCTCCCCTACGTTCCTCGTGCTGTACAACCCCGGCACCGCTGCCACGGCACGTTGAAATCACGCCGTCCGCTCACTCATAAAACCGGAGCTGCCTCGCCTTCACACCGAGCACTTCACACTCTAGTAAGCATTACAAAAAGGACGGAGCGCTCCAGGAAGAATGGCTATAGTGTAATAAAAGTATAATTGAAATGGCTCTGCTGCTGCCTCATTTCATCACTCACGCTGGCCTCTGCTTGTTAAATTTTAAGATCTCTTGGGAAACCAGTGCATAATATAAGTACACTCCAGAGTGTCAAAACAACCACTGCTAGGATTTATCTCATGCATGACATCAAGGATCTATTTGTAAGTAACGATTTTACCAGTAAAACAAGCCCTTAAACTTTCACATTTCCCTTGATTTAAAGAACGTAGGCTAAAAATTTTGGAGGAACTTAAGGAATTTTTAGACTTCCAGTTGTCTTTGCCTTTCAGAAACGCTTGAGGCTCTTTACTCTTCTGCATATCCAAACTCATTGTAAGAGGGAAAGCTAATGTGGGTTTCTTGAACAAAGATTAGCATAAGAAAATAAACTTTTATCAACAAAGCAACTAACAGAAGAATTCAAACAAACACAAAATGCAGTGAAAAGTTTTTAAACAAAGCACTTGTAAGTAGTCTTGTAAATTATTTAAGGTTCCATTCAACACTGAGGGATTGCAAATATTTCTGGGTAACGCAGACAAACACCTTCAGGAAAGGGTACCTGGTATCTCTGCTGGGCACCCACACTGCTCCTGCCCCAAGGTGCTCTCCCAGTTGGCCACTCTTCCCATTCTTTGCTTTGCAGTGGCCTTTTTCACTACAGCTTTATTAACACACTGAAGACAACAAGATTTTAACAGTGCATGCTTCTCAGCTCTGTTATCTTTTCATGCCAAAACCAATTTGTTGTCCTGACTTGATCTTTCTTATGCCACCGAGGAATTTGTCACCCGCCTCCAAAAGAGGCAGAGACTCACATATTTGCTGTGGGAGCATTTAAAGCTCTCTTCAGACAGAAACGTTTTGGGTTTATCCACATTTTACTCCATTCTCATATGTCTTCTGTAGAGGTAATATGACAAAATGGGCTGTTACCGCTCTCGCAGGTGACAGAGGCAGAAGATCTGCATTTCTGCGCCTTCTTGCCAACTGCACCAGCATCTACAATTAAACTGGAAAATCCTTAAAACCACAACTAGCATTTGAAAAATCCCTTTTACCTCACACTGCGCTGTGGCAGGTGAGGTCACCACAGAAGATCTCTTGTTATTTGTTTCTAAGGAAAACTACCACATGCACAGCAGCAGTGCCATTTCTTCATTTGGCCTTAATTTCCCCATAAAGCCTGGCACAGTCACAGGATGTTACCTATAGGAAACACACCATAAAATTTATTTTGTCTAGGCTTAATTAGCAGTTATACATTTAGTGCCTTCCACTTCCCAGAGAAGCCTTGGCTGCTCTGTAGTGATGCCTAGAAGTCAATAACAGGCCATATAACATACAATATTACTTTCCGCTTTCTGTTCCAATAGCTTACTGCAGCTACGGAAGATTGATCGTTTCCAGTACGCTTTTATTCGGAGGCAATTTCTTCTTTGTGTTAGGAAACTGTCGCTAACTCTAAGGTAAGCACCCTGACAGAAGAACATTCAGAAGAATACTAAAATAATGACTTAAGCAAGTGTTTTTCACACCCACCTGCCCTCACCCCACAAAAGCTGACCAGAAGATGAGAAGAGGCTTAGAAGTGACCAAAGCGCTTTCCCATCAGGATCCTGGTCCTGCTATTTTGTGTGGCACGATCCAGCCACAAGCCTGTGTGTCAAAGGCTTCGCTGTACGTGTCACGAGAGCCCAACACTGCATCTCAGAGGAAAAACAGCAAGAGGACACAAATTACAATGGAGATTAAAGACTCTTCTTGAAAAATTCACCAGCAGCAGGAGTAGACACGTCAGGTTTTCATTCTTTGTTTTACTGTTCCTTCCTTGTTGATCTATAAAGTGAAACCTTTAAGTTACGACTACTCTTCATCACTTAGCACGCCCCCGTTTGTTCTAGCATTGACTGACACAAAGAGAAGTGCGTTTCCTCGGCATTGTTCAGAGGACAGCAGGCTGTCGCAGTTAAATTTGGTTACCAGCTCCCTCTCATTCTTCCAGCGAGCGCCGATTACCCGTCCTCAGCCCTCAAAAAGCGGCAGAGCCGCCACACAGCACAGTCAGATCAATGCACCAGGAAACGTGCAATTGAAGCCCTGTGCCTCCACGCTGCTAACACACCCTGTCTATTCTCACCATTTTCTACATAAATTTAAACAATTTAAACCTTAGAGCACAAAACATACTGGGGAAGTAGAAATCAATGGCAGCTTTGTTATTTTAAACAAGTCATTCCAAACAGTCAGAAATATTGTCTCCTTAAGTCTTCAGTCTGCATTTTCATGCAGTTGTGTGGCAAATTTTTTGGCTGTAGAAGAACAACAAATGAAGGAGCCGTGTGGACTTTCTCTGTAAAGTTCCCTACAGAATGAAACGAATCACAGTTACCTGACTTCCACTTCGCATAAACAATATTGCTTATTATTTAAAAAAAAAAAAAAAAAATAGAGATTTTTATTGCCATAGAATCTAAACTCTTCCTGAACTCTGTAGTTCTGTCGGATAGACTGTAACGATCAAGATCTCAAGGCCAGAAATATAAAGAACCAAGTAAAACAGTAATTTCACACTGTGTAACAGTCTCTGAGAATACTGGCCTCTGACATACCACGCCATGAAAGAAAACAACAAACGTTCATTTTTGATTTAAAGAGTGTAAGTTTACTCAAAGGGCTCTGCTATCCCCCAAAGTTTTCCAGCAGTATAACCAGCCGTTACCACTTGTCAACCTTTAATAGCCTACACCCCAATGATTGATTTGGTTCAATTGGATTTTTTTTTTTCTCTCCAACTCATGTATTTAGCTTTTAGCTGCAGCAGGTTGACAACGCATCTATCATGGCTAAACAATCTTATTCAGAAGCACTTATTTTCTGCAGGTATGCTCGTTTGATCGTCTGCTATATACATTTTGTATGTTCCCACATACCAACACAGGTTTGCATTGTGTTCGCTTACAGTATCCCACGAGCAGGTCTGTACCTGCTCTTCATTCTGTATCTCTCTCCTTATCATCGTGTCTGCCACCTCTACCTTCTAAGGGAGCTTAGTTTATTTGGAGAATGAAGATCATGGAATAAGGACCAGTGTAAGTGTTCTGGTAGCTAATAAAAAAAAAACAACATTTAAAATACTCCTATGCTCACCTCATTTCAAAACATGATCTCTCAAGACACTACTTAAGCGGAATGGAAATTTTCCTTTCCAAAAAGGTAGCAGTTATACTTTCCAACAACTTAAATTATGCCCTGCAATAATTCTGGTATCTGAGTGCAATTGATACACACCATTTTAAATGTACAGTGTCAGTCACATTCTTAGGTTTCTAAAGCAAAGCAAAATCAATCAAAAAGGTTAATGAGAGCAACTTCTGCTAAATTCTTTCAGTAAAGCACAGCTACAGGTAAAACAATGTTGAAGACCTAAAGTATGCTACTGTGAGGGATGAACTCAGTAAAATATACAGTGTGAGTTACCTGCAATCCCTTAAACTAATACAGATGCCATGGGGCTTCACAAACCTACAGGACCGACTTTTTTTTTTTTTAAGTAATAATTCTGGTGTCTATTCTGAACTTCATCTGTCTTTGAGTGTGGAGAAACAAGAGAGGGAGTTAAAGTCTACACCGGAACAGTGCAGAAAAAAAAAAAAAAAATCTTCTAATAGCAGTCTTCCTGCTTTGGGAAAACTGCCCTAGGCAATGCTTTTAACATGTTTCTTAAAAGTAAAGCCCTATTTCCTCTTTAGGAAGATAATGAGGAACTGTCTGTCATCTCACTGGTGTCTGGTAGTTTGGTGAGGGTAGGAGCAATACACAAATTACTTGAGAAGCAGCCAAGTTAAGTCATGTCTGTTTGCAAAAACTAAAACCTGTCAGGGTCTGAGTATTGTTTTGTAAAGTATCATTAATGGATTTGTAGCCCATGGAACAAATATCGGTAGAAGTAAACTAATATTTGAGGAATATGTGAGAAGCAACTATTTCATATGTAGGAAAAACCTTCTTCAATAGCGGCCCGTACCACGGCTCTCTCGGGTATTTCCCAGCTCTTTCCATCAGCTCTCTCTAGGTAGTTCTAGCATGTGGATTTATTCCTTGTAAATATTGGCTTATATTCTAACTGAAGGCCAAAAATCATTTTTTCCTCTTTCAGGAGGAGAGCTGTAAAAAAACTTGATAGAGAAGTTGCCCAAACAGAGCGCAGCTGTCAGGCACGACTGGCTGGCTTTACAATGGCCAGCAAGAGAGATTCATTCCTTCTAAGGGGAAACAGCATTTTTCCATTAAGCGAACTCTTGTATAATACAGCAGCATATCTTCGCTTCTTAGAGTTTACGCAGCGCTTGCTATCCATGTTTCCAACTGAGTTGTTTACTTTCTCTCAAATCCTCAACTTGGCAGCGCTTGTGAACAGGTTGCCACTCTGCCGAGCGCAGTTCCACAAATATGAAAGAAAGAAAAGCAATTCTGAAGGAAGCACATCTGAAAGAAGTCAGATAAAATAGCGATGGCACGATTATTTTTATTTTATCAAGCTGCTGTAAAACTGCCAAGCCCAGGAGCCTACCATTTCAGCTGTGTTCTGAACAAGAAATAAAGCAAGCTAGTCCCTCTCACTGCTTCTCTTTAAAAAAAAAAAAAAGTTCAGATGCTTCTGAGTCACAACACTTGTAAATCCTGAAACAGAGAGAATGAAACAGATCATAAAGCATCATTACTTTTACTTAAACAGACAAAGATCTGTGTTAGACATATATACGAAAGTAGTTAAATAAAATCGATCAGAATTCCAAAGCACCAAGAGCATTGTCCTCACAGACCTGCCTGCCTTGTCCCAAAGCCTCGCAGGCAGGCTGCGGAACAGGAAAATAAAATCAGCGGATACAAATCCTAAGAATCCACTGTGGATAGTGAAGGTTTTATGGATCTTGAGAAATAATCCTTCACATTCAGAAACAAAATCTGGAAGGGGAAAATTGTAACATGCACATGACATGATCACTGCAAAAATCAGGTTTTCCTATATGGAAAAGAGGAAGAAAAGAGGAAGGAAAAGCCAATCAAACACACGAGAATGGACAAACAACTTGATCATTCATCTTTGATTACAGAAAGTGCACTTCTGTTCAGAAAATGAAAAAACCCAAAACTTTCTAAAGGCCTTAAGTAATAGCATTCTCAAAACAAAACAAGCCACCAGTTTTAGACCACAGTTTTTTCCACAAAACAATGAGATACTAATTCATAACCAACACTCCCATTCTTTCACTTATTTGTATCAAGTAGCAAACAGAAGAACCACCAGGTTTACACTATGCATTTCTGTCAGTACGCTTACTCTGACTACGGGCACGGCCCAGCACGACACAGCTGCTAAAATGCCTATGTGGTCTGTGGAAGGCTGGCTAGGCAATGACACGTGTGAAGTGAGAGACAGCAAAAGATATAAAAAGACTGAATTCCTATTAAAAGCATTCTGTACTGACTATTATCCTGACCAAAAAAAAGCATCACAAACCAACCTCAGCGTAAGATGTACAGCTCAGCAGTCAATGTCCTCCTTACACTTCCACCCTCCACCTGGCCAGTGCTGCTACGGGTTCAAGCCGGGTTTCTTTCCCAGTAAAACCAGGGACTGGAGGCTTATAGTCCACAGTGGGGTTGCACAGTAATACCTGGAAAGCTGTTCAAGATCCTCTAGCAAACATACATGCTGTATTAAACATAAAGAACGAAGAGGATGGTATTTTATCATGTTATCTGAACCACAGGCCCAAGAACTACAGCAATTTTAGAGTAAAAATGTAAGTATAGAATACTACCAGATAAACAACCCTGTACTAAAAATGTCCCCACACTGAAAATAGCTGGGGAATTGTTAGTCCTTCAGATGAGGATGATACTGCCCTGAACACCCTGAACTATAAAAACGAGCACCTCGAACTAACCTTGGTCATTGCAGTAACGGATTGTGGGCACCTCGGGAGAGGAACTTTCCACAAGCAGTGGCAAACTGACTATTTAACGTGAGTCTTTGCCCGAGAGTGAAGAGGAATTTAGAATAAAATCCTGTGGGAGAACAGTAGCACAGAGAGGGTATGACAAATAAAGTGCAATTTCTCCCTCAGTTCATGGTTTACACCATCCATATTGCAGCCACAGAGTGAAATTCATCACGTTACTAAGTACCGTGCTACTGGTGAAAATTTATGGGATTTAAAAACAAAGCAATAGAATATGCATCTTTTCAGGGATGATGAATTCCACTACAAACACCAACCACTGTCACAGTATTTGCAACACTCATTCCCTTCTGGGTCTGAGCTGCTTCTAATAACTGTTAGAGTGAGAAAACAGCATAATGCACAATAAATAGTTTTTCTCTCCTTGGGAAAGCACAGAGGCATTTCAAAACAAAGTCAAAATGTAAAATTTTGGTCATTGTTTTCCAAACTACGGTCTCTGTCTGCAGCACCAACATCTACTATCTGGAACCTGGCATTTGTTTCTAATGGTGTTTTCCCTAATTTAACTTCATAAATAAACAAAGAAATTAGAATCAGCTTGTAAAATCTGTATTTTTAACAGCATGGAAGGATGTCGTAGGACCCTTCCAAATGAAGAAGTTCATACATAGGAAGAATGATATATACCGAATAACTACCTTCCATCATCAAAGCAGAGTTAGTTGCCAAACAAATATATTTTCACTTCTAGAAGATGACAAATGTTGTATTATATAAGTCTATTTTAAGCATCTTCAGAGTTGGCACATACGCTGTGTTGTTCACCTGTGTCCCTCAGCTACAAGCAGGCAGACTGCAGCCTGGATACGCCATTTCAGTGGCAACTGATTGCAGGCCACCATCTTTTTGAGACCTCCTGTAATGTGTCTCCAGTTCTTCCAAAACCTTGTGCTAGAGGACAAGAAGCAGGCTCAGCCAGATGGACAGAAACGGCTTGGAATTGTATGGCTTGAAAATCAGCGACTGCTCCTGCGGTGCAAGAATATGAGAGGTGAGAACACGCGACACAGAAGGAAGAGATCTGGAAGGTGGTCTTATTTGTGGAACTAATTATGAGAGGACACACTTGCACATCGCACAGACACTTGGATGTAGATCAGGGAGCACATGCAAGGGAGCCACGTGGCCAGGCTGGACTCTGACCCTCCCAGCTCAGCATCAGAATCTGCCATCAAAAGCTATCAGAATAGGCAAAACCTCTACAAGTCCTTTTTTGTCTTGGTTTGTTGTTTGTTTTTTTTTTACCCCTTCCCTATTTTGCAATCCCTTTCACACAAAGAAAACCAATATAATCTTAACAAGCGGCACCACGTGGCTCTGCTTGCCAGCGAGCCCACAAGGCAGAGCCCGAGGAGCGAGACGGGCCCGTCTCCAGCCAGCGCTGCTCCGGGTGAGGAGAGCCCAACACAGGCACCCTCAGCAGCGCCTGCCCGCTCCGCGTAGGTGTCTATCGCCTTGCAGTAATTAATACACACACTGTAAATGCTGAATATAATGTGATAGTGTTCCCTTACATGCCTTCTTATTTATGGGATTCTTTCTCCAAGGCAGATGGAGAGAACAGTGGTGCTGATCTCATTTGGGCTTTGAATGGATGCGCAATATCCATTACTGAATAGCCACTGTGGCACCAAGTTGGAATGTAAGTGCTTTATATGCGAGAATTCGCAGCCAAAAAATTCATCAGCCCATAAAATACCCTTCAAGAAAAACAACTGATATCATAGCTGAGAAACTCACTGAGAGGGCAAGTGACCTGGCAACAGCAACCCAGAGCCACCGTCTCCACCACAGACACACGGCAATAACCATACAACTTGACGTACTGGTGAATGCCTCATTTCAGTTACCTAAACTCAGTCAAAAACTATTTTCAACACTGAAGATACATGAACTATGGTTTGGGTCAGTGTTTAAGGGGGGGCCCCAGCAGCATTCGTGAATAATTTGTCCCTCTTACCTGAAAGCTGACACCAAGTTTCAGTCTTCCATTGTGATCAACAGTAAAACTTTCAGCATTTCAGAATCGTGATCAGCGTGGGCAATCTCCAGGTGAAGAGCTCACACACATCTAGTGCCTACCCCTCTCACTCCTAGTGACAAGGTGTTGTAGTTCAGCCCTGCTCGGGACCAAGCTACACAGCTCACTCCCCCCACCCTCCAGTGGGACAGGGAGAAGAAAAGGTGGCAAAACTGGTGGGCTGAGATAAAAAACGTTTCTGAGAACAACAGAAGAAAACAAAACCAAGATGGAAAACAAACAAACAAAACCAAATAACAGAAAATACTTAAGCATGAAATTTCTGGTGCCATACCTCATGGTGGATCCTGATGCTCAGTCCCCTCCTGAGTAGCAAAACGTGCCCCTCAGCCCCACCCTTGCTTATATACCAATCACGACATCACATGGGATGGACCAGCCCCGGGCTAATTTGGGTAACCTGTCCCAGCTGTTGGTAATGAGTAACCCGCCCCAGCTGTGTCCCCAGCCACAGGGGCCACCAGCTCCAGCTTCTCTCCAGCTCAGGTGAAAGTGAGCTCTGTCCCAGCCAGAACCAGGACACAAGACTTCATGGCAGTGCCTGTGTTTGCTATCCGGGAAAATAAAATTTGTGTTGATAATTCATCAGGAGAGAAGGGATAATGTTCTTATTAAAGATTGTATGAGTGTATAGCAGCCAACGAAAAAAAACCCAAAACCAGCCACCACACCACCACCAAACAAAAACACTACCAACAACAAAAAGTGGTTACAAGTTTCCAAAAAGCTTAACAGACAGTTGAAAGCCCAACGCTTCCAAAAGCTTTCTCTCATACACCCACTGTATGCACAAAGGTCCACACTGAAGCTGATACCATGCTTAAGGTTTAAAACACAACACCAAAAAGCTTTTATTATGTGTTCCAAAAGCTTTTCAGATCACTCCTTTTATTCTGAGATGCATAAACGCATCCGCCTGCCGCAGCGGTGAGGAGGATGGATCTGTTCCCGTGCCCAGCTCCCGCCTTCCATTACAGCTCACTGCTCCGCGACTGACAGCGAGCCGGACACTGGAAAAATGGACACCTTGACGAATCACGCCTCGTTTATGTTTTCTGTTTAAAGATTTATGCATGTTGGGCACAGCTCAGAGCACGTAAGTTACAGTCCAATGCAACTTAATGATTTTGTTACTCCTCGCTTTCTCTTAAATAATGGGGACGTCTCCGCTTCCTCACCGACCGGGGGTGACGGCAGAAGAAATAGAGCGGGGAGGAAAGCCGATCTGAGCATCCCGACAGATAACTAAGCACCTCAAAGATCTCATCTACATTTTCTGAAAGCAGGTTCCTGGTGATTTACTTAGACACCGACAGGGCTTCCCGCATCTCACAAGATGAAGGAGTAGCTGTCTCCCTGCCCTTTTTAAACAATGTCACTGGATATTTCACTACTGAGTACCCCATCTCCTCCAACTCAGTGTATGGCAATGGAGAATAAATCATCTGCCTGCCCTGAGCAGCACAGCTCCCTCCTGTAGCTCCAGTACGCTGCACACCGACAAGACGCTTTCTGCTCTCCTGCACACTGGGCTGAATTTCCAGGTGATGCTCTACAGCCGAGCCCCCCACTCCTGCTACCAATTCTTTCCCCACTTACACCGCTGTTCAAGTCTGTAATAACAACTCCAAGATGTCAGAAGTACGAGGAAGAAAAAGATTTAACAGTGTGAGTCAAAGAAATTAGGCAGACAACATCACTGTCGTGGTGGACAAAAAACGAAAGTACGTTCTTCACAGTCTCAGTGAATAACTTAGAAAAGATTTAAATATTTCAAGGTAGTAAGGACCTGAAGCCTTTACTATCCCCCAATTTTCCACTCAGCAGCTTTGACATTTGGATTCTGAAGATACATGGAACAATCTGACAGAGACGAACATGCAAGTGCCTGTCCTCAGAGATACAACCCCCAAAGCAACTGGCTTTCTGCTTCTGTACAGCTAAACACCTGAAAATATCCTGAGGAAACGGTATGGAAACTGTCTGTAGAGTTCTCATTTATTTTAATTAACTCGTAAGAGAACTGCAGCTTAGCTCAGATCGAGAGTTTTTAATCATAGAATCATGAGCTGGTCTGGAAAATAGACAGATAAATTAAATGGGATTTTTTTCTGCCTTTGTAATGGTCTCCCCTGCTGAAATCAATAGTAAATTCAGTGCTCACAACTGTGATATCCTGCTTGCTTTCTTATTTTTTTCTGAGTGACTTCCGAGCTACATCAGCTACTAACTTCCACTGCTCATATGCTATGGCAAAATTTGATCTTGAAAAAATACATCCTTACATATATAAATGTAGCAAACTCTTAATAGATTAATAGAGTTTTTCCTGTTGGCCAGGTTATCTAAGCAACCCCGCTCCACTGCAGAATAAATCTTTATTTAGATTATAACTGCAGTTTTTACTTGCAAACATCTTATCATTACACTTCACTACTTAAACTTACAGTTGAATACTACCAGTGGCCTACCACAGCCAAAACACACGCTGACATACGGGTTTGGACATGGCGTACTGGTCTTCCTCTATTCTGTGTTAAACAGAACAATCGGGGACAACCCTCGCTAGACAGGAAATGGTTAATGCCCATTTCCAATTAATAAATTGCCTTTCTGTGAAGCTACCTTCCAGAACTGTCTCCTGATTTCTGGATACGTTATTTGTAGAGAACGTCAGGAACTCCTTACAGATTACAACCTAGGAACACAGCTCAAATCAAATACCGTCGCTATCTGTGAGACGCCAGGTTTGTACCTTTTGGCAGCCAGGTACTACACTGGCTGCTGCTGGGAAGATTAAATGTTTATGAGGGTATCCACTATAATTATTTTCAAAGTGCAAACATTAGTGTGTTTTCCTCCTAAGTGTCTTCATAAAATATTATTTTACTCCTGCTGGTACCCAGATCAGACCAAAACAACTGTCTGCTTCCAGTCAGTTTCTAGCTTGCAAGGCCTTCTTTTTAAGAGACAAAAGAAATCTTGTTTTAAGATTGAAGTGTTCAAAACCAGTTCAGATATTTCTGTAGGCAATTCGCACTGCCTTTAGAATCCCCACATCATCTACATGGATTTTTCTTTTTATTCTTTTAAATTTACTAAGTCTTTTCTGTTAGAACTAATTAGATTGCAACTGAAGTTCCCTTAAACAAGAAATATACTCAAGGTACATGTAAATTTATCAAGGCACCAATTAAAATAGGAATATTTTCAGGACATAGATTCTAAACACTATAACCAGGGTATAACTAGACTGCTTAAGTCTATTCAGGTGACTGGTTTGTATCTAAGCTGAAGATACCAAGTCAGAAATAAAGCTTCACTGTCATTCTCACTTCCACTGATTTTGAATCCTAAAGGCTGAAGCTGTGAGCTAAGTAAACAGAGCACACCAGGACTTAATGAAAAATAATTCAGTTCCATGAACTATGGGAACAAAATATGCACAGAATTCTTATTAGTTGCTTCTCTTCAAGTATTTAACCACGGTTGTGAATATTTCTTCCTAATGTAAAACACTGTTTATAATTTTTAAAAGAAAACTAATTTACTTTTGACAGTCTTTTAAAACAAGGTAAAAACACAAGCCATATTGTAATGTATCTCACTGGTCAGTAAAACTGGGGTCTAAATTACATAGCTTAAACCATCTTTGTTAGGAGTGTGGTAGCCAACGTAGTCAGATAATATTTTAGTATTTCTTCACTGACGTGCAGGAGGTGGCCTCGCTCCATCCCTTCCCAGCGCGGCAGGCGAGGGGAAGGAGGTGAATTGCCAGCTCTCCTGGTACGACACCTCCGTCAGAGGGAGCTTGGAGACCCATCTCTCCAGAAGTCTCCTTCCTGCATACTGAAAGTGTGGCTGCAGATTTGGGTACAAAACTGACGAAAAGAATGAAAAGTACTGCATATTGTTCTGCCTGCAGTTGCTGGGCATTTAGAGCCAATGAGAATTACATGACTTGATTTACTTTACAAGAACTGATTAGTAAAACCCCCTGTGGATTTCTTAACTATACTGTGGAGGGATATAAGATTAGTGTAGCAATTCCCATCATCAAACGTATTTACTGTTAAAATATTGGATTAGTGATGTTGTTATCCACTGTTCCAAGATTATAAAGTGATTCTTTAAAATTGAGCAGAAAAATACTACACTCCATCATTTGTAATTAGATTTCAGTCTGAGTGGTTTTGCCTTTCCACAAAGACTAATTCTACTTCAAAAAAAAAAAAAAGAAAAAAAAAAAAAAGAAAAAAAATGACTGAGCTCTGCACACAAACAAAGAGAAAATAAAACTATAGATGCAAAAGGGGAAACAAATTATTTTCCTCTTCTGCTTTTGAGAGAAAAATGGGTGCACTTGGTCCATATCTCGTCACGCTCACGCTCAGCGCTGGGGCAATGCACCACGGTTACACCAGGTGGTAACAAAGGCATGTTGGTGCAAGATGTTGCTCATTTGTAAGACACACATGAACGTGCACTACCTGAGCCTGACAAACCTCAATGCTTGGATATTTAACCCTCACAGAGAACTTTGAGGAGAGCTGCAAACCTTCAGGGTTATCATTGTTTGGGTTTCCAGTGACAACGCGGACTGTGAGGGAGGAAGAGCATGAGAAAGGGGATAAATTAATGTGTTCACTAAAGTAATTATGCTACATTTGGGCCAGGAAAATTAATGTAACTTTACCCTGCCTTTTTAGCCATTATCTTAAGTGAGTAAGGGCACCTGGCAATATTACAATTAATAAACAAATTAAAGCTACAGCACTTGTGACACCACCTTCTCACATTTTATCCTGTCGAACACCTCTAGGAATCACTTATCTGCAGTATTTCACACAGATATAGAATAGATAATAATGCAAGAGTCATAAAAAAAAGCTCTATGTCAGAAATGCTCTGAAACTGAAGAGTGGGAGTTTTGCTGTATCTGCTGTGCTGTTTGACCTCGTTATTTGCCACTAATGCAGTTTTAAGCTATAGAACTTTAATCGTTGTTCTTTTCTTTATTTTAGCACATCTTTATTCTCTCTTTCCAGATTTATTCTCCTAGTAATTTGAAAGAAAAAAGCAATTTTTTTTCAGAACCAAAATAATTTTAATCAATATTATTTCACGCAGTTACCATACAAAATTCAGATTTTTCAAAAAGTATCAGCAACTTCAAAAATTTAAACGATCACAGATTAGTTTGATTTTAAATTATCCTATTTCTCACTGACCGTAAAAATAGAGGCTGTAAATACGTAATCTTAACCGCAGCAGCTCTGAACAGCCTTGACAGGCTTTATCAGCTAAATGTTTAATCAGGCAAAGCAGCAAAACACATAACCACAGGAATATATGATATTTAGCATTTAAATAAAGCCTGTAAACCAATGACAAGTCTATTTGGGCAACTTCTACCACACATGTTCCTTATCTGCAGAGGTCTTGTCCTGAATTTATCGGAAGGAGTCTCTCACACTTTATTTTCCAGGCAGTGACATTAGTTTCCATTCACTGAGCTCACAGATAAAGATACAGAAAACTGCAAGAGGCATGGCCATGAAAAAGAATTCCCATGTTGGCAATGTTGTATTGCTCTAGGAACTTATTAAATCACAGACAAAAAGCCCCAAAAAACCCGTGAAACCAAAAACAAAACCCCCACCACAGAATAAGAAATGAGCCTGACAAAGCGCTGAAGTTCTCATTTTTTGTCTAACTGAACAGTTCTGTTTCAAAATGTTCAGCTACCTGCCTGCTTCTACGATGAAACCTTGAACAAATAAGCCAAACGAGGGCCATGAGGGTACAGGAACACAGATCCTTCCCTCCCTCCGCACAACAAGCACGGTTTCTCGTTTCTCCCAGCTACAACCTCTGTGTGCAATTGCCCGGCCGCTGATAGGTACCAGCGTCTCCCCCCCGGTGTCAGAGGCCAGATGTGGAGCTTTCTGCTTCACTGACCGCCTGGCCCTGCACGCTGAACTGCGCTCTCAGCGACCGCGTGCGCTCTCTCTGCTGATAGAACGCGTCCCACAGCAGCTCTCAACGTTCAGTGGCACTAAGCAGCCCAAGAAAATGTGATGATTTTTTATTATTAAGTAGACAAAAGTAGTCAGCCTCTCCCTTTGGGGGGGCAGAGGACACACTAAGAAACTTTGATGTAAACTACACCTTTTTGTAAATAGGACTTGGTTTTACTCATGGTTCATTCTAGAGGCTTTTAAATATATTTCTCCTTTTAGAGTTGGGAACCATTTGCTTTATGAGCACCATTTGGATCATTTGCCTGTTGCTCATAAAATAGACAAAGCTTTTATCCATGCCATGAATTTTTACTCACTTTATACAAAATATCTAAGGAGGGATTTGCAGGGGCCAGAATTACATCCATGAAAGAATTAACAACTAATTTAATTTTCTACTACAATAATGGTTCCAGCAGTTTTTTTTATTTTGTTGATTACATTTTTTCTTTCTGTGAAATAAAGAAGCATATTGGTGTTAGCTTCTTTGTATTTGTTAAGAAGCAGATTTTTTTTTTCCCAAAATTTATAGGGATGGCAAAAACATTTCATACATTTTAATCTGGGTAGTTACTAAGTAAAACAGTGGCAAACGCAGCTTTCAGGAGCGATCAGACGACATGGTGAGGGCTGTACACTCAGGAAGAACAGTGATTCTCATCAGCACAGGGACAGTGCAATGGAATATTGCTGGCAACAGCCACACAAACCACCACAGCAAAGTGGGCGCAAAAGCTCACCTCTGTCACCCACGTTCCTGCACCAGAGCCCCCATAAACCACCATCACGGCATCAAACTGCTCTGTCTCCTCCTCTCACAACTCAGACGCCAAAATTCCCTCACCAGCCCTAACTCCAAGCTCTTCACCTGCCCGCTCCGCAACACGTGCTGTAGGGAACAGGAGGAGCGCGTTAGCCCTCCCATAACGATTCATTAGCTGTTTAGCAGGAACTACTGGGAAGAAACACTCTCCTCAACAGCTTTGTTCCTGCACATAAGGAGTTACGCTCTATTGGTGTCTACGGACCATAGCAAGCTCCCGTGGTCCTGCACGCAAACATCATTGACTGCAGACACTGATCAATGCGTGCCGCACTGTTGCGATTAGCAGCTGCCCGGACAGAGGCGTTTGGAGGCCAGTCTTCTGGAGAGCAACCGTTGAGGGATTTCCCTGCAACACAAGGCTTGCATTTTTACAGGTAACTATCTTCTTTCTGTATGCAGGGGTGCACAAACATAAATACTACGTATCTGTGACTACAGTGCAGAATTTACCATTTAAGAGCTACTATATTTTAATCAGCTGTATAGATTTTGCCATGAAAGCCTGCACAGCTAGCATTGCAGCTAATAAAAAACATGCACTCGAGCATGAACAAAGGTAGCAGTAACAGAAAAGTGGGTATTTTTTCATTTCTACTTCTACAATCGTGTGCTGTGTTTGCCATATGCTTTTGGAGGAACAAGCCTAAGCTCTAGGATTTCATATAAGTAGTTTCTAAAAACAAAAGACTAAACAGGAGAATATTCATTTGGGCAAAGTGCTTACAGACTGAAAAGACAAGGCAGACCCCACTCAGACTATGGTCACAGCGTAATTACAGATCAGGGGTCGCTGCCTCTGCCTGGTTCTCTCCATCTTTGCCACAAAACTCTCAACTTGGGTATTGCAGCTATAGAGTCACTGCTGCCTTCAGCAACGGATGAACCCTGCAAAGCACAGGTGGGTGTTTCTGTCAGGAAAATGCTAAAGGAAAAATGACCCCTCATTCATAAAAAGCAGAAATATTCCCCTGGAAATTTTCAGAAGTAGCCTGATTCTCCAGGCTGGTCTTCCTCGCACCCTACTTCATCTCCATCACACTCCAGCCCCTTCTCTTGCACAGCCCCAATCCTTGTCCTTGGAACAGCAACATCCAGTTTCACCCCCGCTATGAACTGGCTCATTCCTTCCCTCCCATCACCTCCGAAGCCACATACTGCAGTGTGCAGTACAGTACAGTACACCGATACCCAGGGAAGAGCAAAAATGGCTCTGAGCTCCTGCATGTAAGAAATTTATAATAACCGATTTGCTCCAGTAAGCACACAACTGCAAAGCCAACACCTCCAAAACCACTTTGTGTTAAGGAAGACTGCATACTAATATTCCCATTGCTTTATCTGGTTTTGCATGATTAAGTATTGCCTCACTTTTGGTTAAATCTTTATGATGCAAAAGGTTGATCTTTCAAACCTTCCTCTCAAAATAACAAACTTCTACAAACTTCATTTTGACACCAGGAGACGCTCACAGTTTATTGACACACCGTTCAGAAAGCAGTTTCATTCTGTAAAGTTCTGCAAGGTTTTTTCGGCAGGTAAGAGCACAAACTGAAAGCAAGATAATCCTGGCGTTTCTCCCTTAGAAAAAAACCTGAGACTTCAACTAAAAGGACACTACCAATAGTCTGGGCAGCCAAACACCAAACGAATCACTTGGACAAATCATGCCAAGAACCACAGAGCTACCTCTTGCAGCGTTTCTTCAGAGCCCTAGATTAATTCCATTAAGACTTACAGAACAACACTACGGAAAACCCATTGTCAGAAAAGTTGTTCCAGCCTACCTGTGGCTGAGTCCAAGGCTCCAAGGTCGTTTCTTTCAAAGGAGTTTGTGGTCTTCCCATTTCTTTTGTGTGCTTTTAGGAGAGAAAAGTATGCATCAGTTACACGTTCAACCACTGTGGCAGCGTTCAGCATTAATTTCCCTTGAGGGAATAAAACAGTCAGGTACCAAATTCATACAAAATAATGGTAACATATCACAACGGCATAAATTTGGAGTAGACTGTAGGTCTTATTTTTGCAGTTAGGTAACTTATTATTTATAGAGTTGCTTTAACTTGCAAGGTGTGGGGGTACACACCTTCATCTACATGTACAGATGAAAACACTCAGACAAAAATATGAAATTATTTGCCAACAGAGTAAGGTTCAGCAGGGAACTCAACTCCAGTTTCTCTGCTGTTTCCTCACCAGGCTGTGCTACGTTCAATGGACACCCTGAAAGAAGGACATGGACTGCAGTGGAACTAACTTAAATAGGCAAATTACGAGAAATATTATGGAAAACTTTTTTAAAGTCTCCATTATTCGAGCAGGGGAGCCATGTTTTCAGATGAGAGCCCTAGCCATTCCTTAGTGCTCTTCGGAGCTGGAGCCAAAAGGCTGAGCAGTTAACAGCTTCTTGTCTCCTCGACTTTCCAATACCTTGGAATATTTCAAGATCGACCAACCCAAACCAAAAGTCCATAAAATCAAATAGATTAAAGCGGTCTTCAAAGAAATAGACTTGCTGACCCTTCTCACTTCCGTTTTTTTAAATATTACCAAAACATTCTGCAATTACTTGTTGACATGTGTTAATTGTTCTGCTTCAATAATAAATACATAAGATTTTTGAGCACTGGGACTGAGCATTGAATAGGATGTTGGCTCCTTTTATTTTTTCCATATGAATTTCCCAGGGAAGGAACTTCACATGTTTCTGCAGAAATAGAGACAAGTCTCTCGTTTTCTTTCTTCCTAAATTCTTTCTGTCATAAAACAGGAACAATGACATTCACAAAAAAGGTCCTCTGCTGAAATACACCATTTAAGTAGAGCCAGGATTTTCCTCCTCCTGAAATACATCATCTCTAACGTGCTATCCTTTGGAGAAGGCCTTTGACAATATGTAACATAAATAGCATCTTATCCAGGTCTGACGTCGGAGTGATCTAAATACCCATGGAGACTGCGAGGGCTGACAAAGAGAAGAAGAGAGATGCCATTGGATTTTCTGTCTTATATAGTAAAGTATGGCCACTTAAAAGGAAACATTTCTTTAAATACAGAATTTGTGGGCAACTTCAGTTAGCATGGAGCATTCACAGGGCTCATTTCAAAAAAACACCTTATTAAACGGCAATTTTGTTTTGGCAGGTTGGATTGCCTGTAATAATAGATTACAGGCAATCATTTTTCCCATTTTTGTTGTATTTTGGGGTAGCAACAGAACATGATTCATTCTTGAAATAGAACAATAAGTGCATTTCAAAGAAATAACCACAGATTTAGTGAATGCTAAAAGGAGTTAAGATGAATGCATCTAGAAAGGGAAGGTTGTATTTTTCGTATGCTCAAAAGTAAATGTATTCTACCTTATAATCTTTCTTTAAATGTAATAATCAAGCATCAAAAGGGACCCAAACACATAATGAAAATTATTAAACATATCAATTGTGGTGCCAAGATACCATAATAATTCCATATGGGATAACCTGCCAGTAACTGACATTTAAAAAAAAAATAAAAATCACACTGTTTCTTGAGAAAGAGTTTTCCTTGGAATTTCACATCAGTTTTTAATACAACATTTGTCCACTCAGTTCTATTTTAGAGCAGAAAGAAACAAGCAAGTGTATGAGCACATGAAGAAAAGGGATGCAAAAGTACATTTAGGTGAGACAATACTTGAAACGCTTGAGTAACACTTGAAAACAATACTCTACATCTTAGACAAGAGTTAATGAAGGCTCAAACACCTCTTAATGCTGAATTTCTTATAGACTACCACCTTGTGCTCTTCATTTACTTCCCACTGTTTCCACTAGCCAGCACCCAAAGAGACCCTTTCACCCCTCCGTAGAGAAGCGTCAGCAAGCAGTAACCAAACACAGCAAGAGCGAAAATCGAGCAGATCCTGGGGCAACTATGAGTCAGTCAGCAGCTTGCATCCTGGAGAAAATGGAAGACAGACAAAAGCAAGCAGTAACTGCTTTCAGCGCCTCCCGGATTTCCCCACACAGCACACATCTCCTTTCCAGCTCTCATTCCATTTTTACCGTGCCGTCTCAGAACTAAAGGAATTGAGCTCTAGAAACTACAGGCCCTAATGCACGGCACAGATCTGGTTTGCCATGGAGAATCCAGAAGTTTTGCATTGCCACTTTTCAGTGTGGGAAAACATCCTACACGAGAGCTGTAACTGCACTGGTGGCTTACACGGAACCAGCACCTGGACCACTAACCAGCGGCGCGTCTGCTGCCGCTTCCAACTCCGCGTGCCGCAAAACTCAACGTGTGCAAATACCTGTTCAAGCTACCTGTTACTATAGCAATTGTGCTCCCAGTGTACAAGCTCCCTACTCACCGCTCGCCGAGATATACACATACTCTTAATGGATCCCACAAGCAGCACTTACTCACAAGTCCTCTTTTCTCTTTTTTAGAAAAGAATGCAGTACTGATAGACAGTCCTCCCGGGAGCTTCTTTCTTCCAGCGCAGATAAAGAAGCTCTTACTGAAAGTAGGAAGTTTTTGGAAGCCTTTATTCCCCCCATTTTGCTTGGAGCATCTTCCCACAGCCTTCCTCAGCTTCTACAGTTCCTCTAAAGAAACAACAGAATATGCCTACAGTCTTTTGTTTATGTTCCCCTACTTCCTCAATTTGACATTTAAGTTTCACACATAGAAGAAAATTGTACTCATAATGAGATAAAGATGGAATGATTTCAACCTGGATAACACATTATGGTTTCAGCAGTGCCATTAAAGCTCCCTTAGCTCTTGTAGGCGCACAGATTACAATTTCTCTAGCAGGCAGGCTTGACTTCTGGAATAAATTAGGTTCTTTTCATGTTTGATGAACCACCTGTCACTTCTTCTACAGCCACCTACCATTCCACAAGCACCGGGTGTATCCAGACAATGGATTCAGTTCCTGCCATTCACCCAACACCTTCTGAGATCCCCCACTCCGCTGGAGCTGAGGGAGACTGATTTTGCTCTCCATCATTACCTGACACTGCGTATCGCTGCCCTGGTACAGGCACCAGGGAAGGCAAAAAAAACCAGGAAGACACATAAGGTACTGGTGGCCAGGCACTCCTGTCTATCCAAAGAAAGCCCAATTTTCTGGAATTTTCAGTGAGATACTAGGAAAGAAGTTTTTCTTTGCTGACTCATCATACAGAGAGTCACATCAGTCTTCCACCTGACCACCTAGAAATTATCCTGATTAATTATGTTAGCAATCAATACAGTCCAGCATAATGTCCAGGTAGTAAAACAATTGTGCACAAAATATTTTGCTGATATTTGGAATTTTCTGTCTAGTTATAACAACAAAAGAAACCTTTAATATTTAATCAAAGTTATTATTAATTTTTTTTAGGGAAAAGTGAAATTCATCATGAATATTTCCTATTGTTTATTAGGAGCAGTAAGTTAACAAACATATAATTACTTATGACAGCTTGACAGGTAATATCCAAACTTCCAAAATCTACCAGAGAAAAGAAATTGTAAAATAGATTTTAAAGGTTATGGAAGTAATCATTTGAAGTCAGATCTCATTTTTATCTTTAAGATGCCACTCTGGTGATCTCCACTCTGAAATACGAGGGGGAAATCTCTTGTGCACCCGAGCTAGTTCAAAATGATTTTACAACAATCGCTGGTGCACAGGAGATCTCCCATCTGATGGCATTGTCCCCCCAAAACCACTTGGCTCCTGGTGTCTGTGCAGGTTAGGCTGATCCGTAACAAGGCATTGCTAATTTGCTCAACTTATTTTCTCCAGCAGACTCAGCCCCATCCTCTCTCTGCCCTGTGTAGCAGTCCAGGCCGCTTCGTCTCGCATCCTGCCCTGCCAGCCTCCTGTGTAGGCCGGGGAGGTGGGATGCAGGTGACGGAGGAAGAGGGACGCCCGTTCCCTGCGGCCCTGTCCCACAGACACTGGCCGAGCTCTCCCTTTCACCTCTCCCTCTCCACAGCGCATCATCGCATGAGAAGCGGCAACCAGAGGAAGCTGCCACGTCCAGCTGTAGGGCAAAGATCTGCGGGCAGCTGCCCACTCCCCACTTCTGCCGAACCCAGCTCAAGCTGTGCTCCCACCGCAGAGCCCGCCGCATGACCCCTGAGCTGCCAGGCAGCCACCTCTCATACAAAACATATCCTCTGAGGTTGTGGGAAAGTCCTCCCCTTTTTGCTCAAAAGAAGTTAAATGACAGTCAATTGGTTGGCCTCTACTTCGTGAGCTGGGGTTTTAAAATAATCACAGAAATTTCTAGTAACTTGACCCAAGCATATGACTAATTTTTCAATGACTATCACTTTTCCAGGCTGCAAAGTGAATTTGTTCTGGGCCTCAAACTTTTTATTCCAATACTAACTAATGGATCTGTTCAGCTTGGTGTCATCTCCTTTTCATCTCACTTCCCTATTGACAGTTTTTTGCTTTTCTTCAAAACAAATCTGGATTTATTAGAAATAAAAAGAAAAGAAAAAGTTACAACATGACAATTTTGCTTTATATATTTTGATTCATGGAAAAGCCCTAAAATTATCTAGATGGATATTACCACCAATAATTCTAATGGTTATTGATTGCTGCGAGAAGCAAGAGCAGACTGAAATTCAAAGATAATACGATGCCTTTTTCTCTGGTGCCTTACAAAATTGCTACGGCAGCATTAAGATTGTCTGACTCAAAGTGTTCCACTCCTCTGCTTTACAGGAGAGGGAGGAAAAAAAAAGAAAAAAAAAAAGTGCTTTACGGAATTGTCTTTCAAGCTGAAATCCTGTATGGCTTGAAGTGAGATTTAGGAAACAAACAGCAAAAGACATTTTGTAAGTAGTCTATTAGCTCTGTTACATTATCGAAGCCTGGGATCGCACATGTTTGGGGCAGCTTTTGTCTTTTCTAGTTATGTTTAAAGCGTATGGCCAAAAGCTGTATTTTAGACAAGAACTGCAGACTTTATTATTTTTCTGTCTGACATTATAATCAGGAAATCACATATACTAATTTCACTGTCCAGGGAGAACATCTTTATTATTGCACTGGGGCAAAGAAGCGCCGTAAGCCTGAGCAGGAGATTATCTCCATTAACGCTGCCTCCTTGCCCATAAGTTCATTTCAGGTAATTGGATTCCTGCAGTCCTCTCCTTCAGCCTCCTAACAGCCTTCATGTGAAAGGTGAGCAGAAGGGTTCGTTTCAGTGAAGAAAGTATAACTTTATGCAATAGACTGCTAGAAAAATTATTTTGTTCCGTGTTTCCAAGCTTTATATAAATCCGAAAATAAATCTGTATGACATAGAAGTGTGTGGGAAAGCCATAGGACAGCTGAAATCAAGATGTGAGTAGGAATTCATATGGGAGGGGTTTTGCTTTGAGAAACACATTAGCTCTCTCCTTGCCAAGGAACAGAAAGACAATTTAAGCCCTTTGTGAAGGTATTGGCAAGGAAACCACCGTCTAGAGCCCTGAAATGTGATTTTGGAATGATGGGAACTATCAGCTTTCCGCACCGAACAGCGACCTGGGATCACCCCGACACAACTTCTACGCTGTTTCGGCTGTGACAAGCGCGGTTCCAGTTTTGCAAGTATCAAAATGCCTTGTGATGTTGCTATATGTCCTCCCAGTGATTCCTTGGCCTCAAAAGCCACAATTTAACCCAGCAAGTCTCTAATGGTTCTGCCAACAGGCAGCTTTTATCTTGCAATTACCTCTTCAAAGACGCAATAAATCACCCAGTGCATATCCAGCCAGACAGCAATTAGAAGGGCAGGATTTCCAGAGGTGCTGCACACTCTCAGCCTCCACCATTTACAGTTGTTCTACTATTCCCGTGGAAAAATCGGCCCCTCGCTTACTTATTTCCTTCTTTTGTTCCAACGTATCCTTCTTTTGGCAGGAGGCAGGGGGATGGAAGATAAAGGCAGGGCGTGGGGTGGGGGCTGAACGACTACAGCACGCTGGGAAAGCTCAGAGGTTCAACAAAGCCTGACATGAGATTTGCCAGATGGTTCTGTACCGGATTGTAAAACTTTAAACTAATCTTCATTTAAGAGTTTTAAGGGCTGTATGCCTCTTCTAAAGCCTCTTGCTCTTTTGCCTGGTTGATTCTGGTAAATTATAGATCAGACTTTAGAAAACTGCTTCCATGAACAGCGGCTCCTTAAATCTCCACTAAACTGAGCAAGAAGATTACATGTTATTATGATGTAGCACAGCAGGATTTTTGTACAGCAAACATAATGATGTAGAGAAGGATAAAACTATCATTCTGTACAAGGAGGTCATCCATAGAAGAACAATGCTTTTTATACAGCTAGCAAATCCAGAGATACATGGTGAATCTTCACGTGGCAAATTCTTTTTCTTAGTGGTTCTGTAAAGAAATTCAACCATAAGCAAAACCCAAACCTGTATTTCAGGATTCAGTGATCAAGCATCTTAAAAGAAAGGAGATGTCATTTGGGGGAAATTATTCCAAATATTACTAGAAAAGGGATCTATTTCAAGGGCAATTTTAGGGTAAATGTATCCTATGGGTTTTATGCAAGGAGAAAAGATTTCCTCTGAATCCCCAGTGAAATGTCAGATACTGTATGTAGTATTAAACATTAAAATGCTCACTAATCTTACCAGTGCATAGATATACTTCTAATTGTGAATCAAATACAGTTCACGTGGAAAAGCACAAAGCAAAGTCAGTGCACTAAGGAAGGTGCAGAAATTCTTTCCACCTGCTGTCAGTGCTTGTAATCTCACACAGCATCTTCACAGCTAAAATTACAGTAGAGGAAATTTATAGATTTCAGACGCTAAATGATGACAAAGTTGATTCTCTATTGCTGGAGAATAAAACCTTGCACTTGGTAACTACCAACAGCAAAATTTCAAAAATCAAGGGACTGAGACCACAAAGTTCTGAGAGCTGATACAATAATTTCATACTAAAATTGTGATCTATCATTCTTTTGAACAGGCGATACAAACATTTAAGTCTGTTCAGCTTTGAGTTAGCAGCCTACTGAATTTGCTCTAATTTTCCTTTTCTGTACCTGGTTTAGAATGCAATGTAGCAATGTCAAATGACCTCCCTCTTCTCTCTCTTTTTAATTGAACCATTATTTCCTGCACATGAAAGCTTTTGACTTAAAAGCAATCAGGTGTGATATTCATAGGTCTGGTCATTTCAAAATGTCACACAGAGGAATTATATGGATTTATCCTAAAGCTCTCTGTAAGAATATCAGCTTTTTGGAAAGCCTAAGAAAAAGCCTATCTATGAGAATATGCTATTGAAGACTTTGTTGTTCAACTGATTTTATTACATTTAAATAACAGTCAGATACTGTGTCACACTTCTGTTCTATCTTGCACATCATTGCTAACGTACTTAAACAAGTTCCCCAAATTTCAGAAATTATAAAAAATTCTTAATCAACGCATAGCTAAATTCTTTCTGATATAAGAACAGAGGCATTCCCCAAAAAAAACAGATAATCCTAAAGGAGAAAAATTACTTTAAATTTTGATAAACACAGAACTTTTTTTTTAGTTGGTATATGTAAAAATCTTAGCAGTAATAGCTGATAAAATATGCTCACACTACATGTTCTGACTTGAAAGTATTTACATATATAAAACTAAAGTGACATTATATGCTAAGGTATTCTTACATCAAGTGAAATGGGGAAAAAAAAAAAAAAAGAACATCATATCAAACAGCTTGTTTTAGTTGCCTGAGCTCTACTTAGCTTTTAAAGAATGAATATAAATGTACACAAATCCGTTTTGTGACTCGGATATAAAGCATCATGTTAAAAATGTAGTACATGGTAGCAAAACCATGCATTTTTATATTCCTGCATATTTTCTCAGGAGTTTTTACAAGTCACATTTCTTGTTATATCCCTTCATAAAAATAGTTTTTCTTTCTGTAGGTTATTCAGGAAAAACAGCATAGCCTCCACCAGTATCCACCTTGTCCAAGTGGGTTTTTTTTCTAGGGCTTGTCATCTTCTTTCTCTATGCTGTGACTAAGTTATACTTTTGCAATTTAACATTTGCAATTTAAATTGCTTTCTCTCTGAACATTACATCTGAATGGGATAAAGTTGTTAAAAGCTAAGGCTTCCTCGTTTTTTTACTTTATTAATCAAGCAAACTAAAATTACATTATCGGGGCCAGCCAGGAGTAGCCCAGACCTGGCTGGTGGAGAAAGGCCTGAATGGGAACCTCGCATGCCGATTATAGCCAGGAGAGAATGGCTGACAAACCCCTGTACTTTAAGCTTTGAAGTGTGGCAGAACTAAGGAAAATGTGCCACCTTAAATTAGATTTTTCCAGAAAGTTGATAAATAGGCTTACTTATAAAGAGCAGCAAGACTAATCTGCAATTCTCCTGACATTAGAGACAACATGATCTATAGAAGCCTTGTTGGATCATCAGCTCTTCTCATTTGATGTCATCCTATTTATATTCCTTATCCCCAGCTGTGACTATTTGTCTTAGAAAGTATGTTTGATTTTTCTAGTGCATATTGTAGAACTCAGAGTGTTCTTCAGGTGGCAAGAGTATGTCCAGATCAGGCACTTGTACCATAAATAATCCCTCAAGAGATAAAGAAGTATGCTCAGAAATAACTTTTTTTTCCTTATCAAGTCTCTGAGAAAATTATTCAGCATGTATCCTAACCTATGGCACAGAATTCAGACTGAATGCAAACAGTGTAACTTGTAAAACAGAGAGGAGCAGGGCAACGCACGCAGGAGTCACCGCGGGTAAGTATAGGCAAGAGGAGCTCCATCCATTCTAAGGCAGGTCAAGGCAAGGGAGATCCATCGCCCCGCTTACGTCAAGAATGCTTGCAGGCTACATCAGCAAACTTGTGAAAAAAGTACATGACTCTTCTTACAAGATGAGACATATGTAATGAAATACTCCTGGCACTTGTTACTTTACATGTGGTCAAGATAGGAGTCTGAAATCTCAATATTATTACAGTAAAATCTATTTAAAGGTGTATTGCACTCTTGTTAACCAAAATAAACTGGTGTCTGTCTGCCTCTCTGCAGCTTCTTCCCTTCCCTTGGACAACTAAGCACATCAGCCTTCCATCAAGAAAAACAATATGAAAATACTTATTTACCTGTTCCAATAGGAAAGTGCTATCCCTAAGATGTCCACAAAGTCCCACCACGTTTCCCCTAATCCTCATATGTTATACCAACCCCATCTTCACTCTATGTCAGGAATCCCTTCTAAAGTTACTGGAAAAAATCTTACCTTGATATCACACATTTAGCTGCCGTAATAGGGTTTGCTGTCAAGAGAATAGTAATTCTATTTCTGGAAGATTTTTTTTCTTTGTTTGTTCATTTTGTTTCTTTTTTTTATTATTTTTCTTTTGTTTGGGTTTGGAGGTTTTTTTTACATACCCAGGGACCAGTAATGGGCCCACTCAGGAGATGTGCTCTCATTATTGTCTAGACAAAGATTCCTCAGCCCAGATATTGGAATGGCTTTACAACTTAAGTACTTAATACAAGCATTACCTCTGGTGCATCTGCTACCTTGTCCCCACTCCGATCAGAAATATGCTCAGAGCAGAAGCACGAGGCAGAGACGGAGTCTGCCTGCTCCCGCTGTACCCAGCGCCAAGCATGGCAAGGACATGGTGCGGATCGGGGATCCGCAGGGATTACACAGCCTGTGCCGAACCCCACGTTACTGCAGTGCTTTATTGCTATTGTCACTAAGGACAGGTAAAGTTTAGAAGGTAAAATAACGAACACAAGAAGAAATAAACCCCATGTTCTCCACAGGTTTTATACACGAGTGGAAAGTTAAGAACACAAAGGGCTCCGGGGAGATCCGAGCCTTTTACATAACAGGCGAGCCAGGAGTATTTCCAAAAGACAGAAGAACATCAACGAGCGGGTGTTACACTGGTGTTAAGGATGTCAAAACTTAATCCTGCAAGGCGTCTTCACTTAAGATAAATCGGTTTCTGATTGTCTTCTACCAACTGTATCGTACTGATGCTTTCTCACCTTCCATTTTAAAGTTTATTTTAATCTTAACACACGCTGTTTCTCAAACATGTTTCCTGACACTTTCTGTATTTTCTATTTTATTTTCTGTTATTCATGAATTATTGAATGAGAGATTGTTTTCCCCCTTGGGGCAAGGTGGGGGAAAGACTAAAAGAAAACTCAGAACATAGTATCTGAAATCATATCTTCCACAAACTTATAATTAAATAAGTTTATACAGGTCTGCTTCTGCTAACAATGCCTGCAGTGGAAAAGTTTTCAAGCACAGTTCTTCTGTTTTATAAAAACAATAACGAACTTCTGTTAGTGTCACTCTTCCAGAAGCATAATTTTCCTCATTTTAAAAACGGCAAAGTAAAGAGCAGAGTCACACATATAGTAATTCTTCAAGCAGCAGACAATTTTTTTTCCTAATGGCAAGATGAGAGACAAGATGCCCTCTCTCTGATAAGACTGGGAAGAAAGCTACTGTCATAAATACAGCAGGACATCGGAAGTAGATTTGATAATGTATAAGATTAGAATTTGGAAGACATCTTTCAAAACAGATGCATATTCAGAGACACACTCTCTGATTTCCAGAGCCACTCCAGATTTCAAATATTTCTGACATGCTACATGAAAATGTATTTGATCTTTGTTACGCATTTTTATAAAACAGACCCTGTTACATTGTAGAAGATACTCTTAATAAGCAATGCACTGTATAAGTCAGGCTTTTTTTCTAAATTACTGCAAATTTTTTTTTTTTTTTTTGCATCTGACTTCTCAGCAGTAAGTTACAGATACGGGGCACGTGAAACCCAAGGGAATGAGTTCGGTGACATGATACCTGTCACAAGCTCTGGCCCTAAGCAGATGAATATGAAACTCTTGGAATTCCAGCAAATGGGATTTTTAATGCAGAATCCAAAATATGGCAATGCACACACATACCTGGTCTGGTTTAATTCTAGCTGGGGTTGAACACCAAAAATAGTTAAGACACGAGAGCAGAGACTTCAATTTGAGACAACTTACAAAAAAATACAGGAAGCTTTGCAAGATTTAGAAATCTATTTTTTCAACCAAAATTCTACAGGAAAAAAAAAAAAAAACCAAAAACAACTAGAATTTCAAGTTTCAGGTAGATAAGGTCATAGATATGAACTTATAAAAACAAAGATAACTTTAAACCATCCTCTTTTGCTTATTTTGTAGAAGAAAATGCATCATAGTGGATTAAGGAATACAATATCAAATTTTGCACACAGAGCTCCGATACGTGTTGAAGAAAATGGCAGTCTGCTTATTAGGGGAAATTGCTTTAATTCTTCCAGATTATGTATTCCAGGAATAATTTGAGCTTTCAGAAACAGTTAATAAGCTAAAAATCACTGGAGCATCATTCTGATGGAGGTTGAGGGTTTTGCACATCTCACTTAAGAGATTTGCAAACAAACATTTGCTGTGAAAAGCAATGTTGAAAACACAGAAAATGGCCATCATTGGATTTCTAAACTATTCACACTGAATTGCTACTTGTCTTAGATTAAGCACACTTTCAGTGAAATAATACACAGCAATGAAATCACACACAGTAGCCGTCTTCATTAATTTATTATTAATTGCATATGCAACAGACTGGGAATAATTTCACTTCTAAAGATTGTGACAATTTTCTAAAGAGTTATGCAAGTCTTGTATGATCTTCTCTAATGCCTATGATTTATGTATTCCATAAAAAAAAACCCTTCCTGTTATCTGAGGATTACTGCACTAAACCTCCTGGTGTAAATTCGAAATCTTAAGGAACATGAAACACTCACAACTTGCATGACAGTGGCCCTGCGACCTTTTCAGATTCTGTTCTCCCTGTTCTTTATTATTCCACTTCCCACACCTTATGAAGTATGACTGAAACGAAAGATCTGAACTCAAACCAAGTTACTTTTATAGGGGCAATACTGGTCCAAGGCTCACTGCAAAAAAAAAAAAAACCACCCCAGGAATTAACCAAAAAGATTCTGGGTCAGTATTTGTTGTTTTTACAGATTATTTGATTTTTGAAATGCAAGTATAGCTTAATATTACCTGTAAATTGAAACGTTATCAAGACAAACCAAAGAAAAGTTATTTAAATGATGTCTTTCTGAAGCAAGGAAATGGAAAACACTGTGCCACAATCCTTTAAATATTTTTGTCAGTCTCACTGTAACATAAATAAAGATAAAATACCATTATTACAAGAATGTAAAGCTGTTATGATCTGTCTATACCTGTATAAAGCCTCAGCATTCAAAGGCAAAAATAATATTTTTCCTTTCTTTGCTATTCCAGACTTATCTCAAAGGCAGCAGTTGGAAAGAAAGAAGGGACCGCGTAAAACTTGTTGACTGAACAAAATGGAATTTTATAGGCAATCACAAGCAGTCCAGATAGGCTGGCTACACAAAAGCACCGGCTCATCTTCCCTTTCCTCCTCTGTGCAGTTGAGCACACACACTGCTGCTCAATATTAGTGAAGTGGAACTCAAAAAGCAAACATCATCAACTTTTTGCGTCCTTCAAAATTTCTGTGTTCACTTCTGATGCAGCAGCGTACCTGGCACAAGCACTCACGGCAAGATGTGTATCGACCAGCCCAAGGAACCCACGCTGCCAACATCCTAAAACAATCATCCTGTTCTGTTTCTTCAGCAAACAAAGAGTTGGAATAAAAATGAAAGTGAGAAGAACAAAAATGTCACTGCTGCTCAGTCTCTGGGTGCTGAGAGATGCTGCTGATTAAGACATTAACTGAAAAGCCCAAAAAGAGAAACCTTTCGAAATGAGGAATGAAAGACATTTGTTCTCCTTTGTAGACATACACTGATCATACTACCACAATTTAACCACTGTGAATATAAAAATCACAGCTAAAATAATTAATTAAATGGTAAATGGCATACAGAAGATGATATAAAAGAGTTCCCTCAAAACCAGCCTCTTTTGATACACAGCAACATGAGCACGCGTCACACCACTGAGGTCAGACAAAAGACGTATCAGCAGGGACCGGGGAAGGCTTCAGACAGCTGCCAACCAAATAAAAAATGCAGTACTATTTTCTATGCTAAAGATGTATGATAAACAAACTTCAAGACAACAGACCTAATCCTGCATTGTTCTGAATCCTGTGAGTGAGGAATTTTACAGAACCTCACATCTCGGTTTCATGGCAATGTTTAAAGTACTGTGTTACATCAGGGAATTTTTAGACTCTTTTTAAAGAATCTTAGAAAGGCTGATGGCAGTAAATAGAAGATAGCAAAGTATCGTGACGTATTATACTTCTATTCTTAACACATCAATGAATCACACTAAAGATTCAAATTACACGTCCCTCCTCCATTACCCAACTCATCACAGAGAGTATCTAGAATCACTCTTCACTAGATGAAATATCAATAATACAGAATTCATATTTAAATGTCGCTTCAGATTATACCTATAAACGCATGAACTATTACAAAATCACAGGATTCACAGAAAAAAAAAATCCACTGTGGAAATAATTTTCCTGCTTCTCTATTTACAAGTTTATCCTACATTTACCTCTCACTTTAAGAAATGTTTGACTCTAGCGTAAGATACCACTGTTTCATTTTAGGCAGAACAGTTTGTTTCAGCAAAAATTAGTGTGGAAGAATCTTATCATAAAAGCCTGAAATGGCTATAAAGGAAATTACACAGCTCAAGTAAAGTCTTAAATAGCCATCTCCTTACAAAAGTTTAAGATTATATCTCAACCAGAAATCAGATTCCCTTTAAAAAATTGTAACGTTTCCCTCCTAGAAACATATTGGGATTTGATTCTTTTTCCTTTCTCTTTCTTTCTCAGTCCTTATGAAGCTATCTCTACTTTATAAAATTTCTTCAAGCAATTTTCTGCCAACAATTGGCTTCTTTAATTTATCTCTATCATAAATTCCCAAGCACAAGAGTAGGTTCTTTGCTGCTTTGAGATCTGCATTTAATTCTACATTCCTTCCTTTCATTTCAGAAATGTTCTCCTGTATCTACATCATTTTACTTTGGGGCATCATTTAACATAGTCCTCCCTAGCCACAAGTCCTGCCAGACCCTCCCACAAACTTCTTGCTTCAGTAAATTGATTTGCTGTCTCCTCTAACTATCCTTCACAACAAATCAATCCTTTGACTCCTCCAACTTTTCTGAAGGCTTACGTCTTTCCTACAAGAGGAAAGTTGTAATAATCCTCCTTCTTTTGTATTTCTCTGTGGTAGTGGGGAAAGATTCATTTTATGTTACACATTTGCCATCACAGCTGGGTTCATATGGAGCCAACGGACCAGTCGGTGCTCCCAAGCTCACTGTCATCACTGTCCATCAGGGCTGGAAGATGGCAGGGAAAAAAACCAACCAAACAAACAGAAAACAAAACAAACAAAAAAAAACAAAAAAAACCCAAAATTGTGTTCTAGGACTTGATCTCAACTGACTAATGACTAGATAATGACTAGAACTGGCCACACAAAGAAATACCTTCTTGATAAAGCTCTACTGAGAGTGATTGCTGTACCTCAACAATCCAAAGCGTAATTAAAGACGAGTGGTTCAGACATTGGGGAGCAAGTCAATAACTCAACTTCACATCAGATGGTTTTATATCTTGGGAAGTACACCATGTCATTAGATAGGTCAGAGAGGCAGGAAGAAAACGGATACAGACAAGGTAAATATACCACTCCTACAGAAATATTAAAGAAGTGAATGGCACTGCTCATCTTGGAAAAAAATGAGAAGTATGCCATAAGAGGCTATATGCACACTGACGCACACAGGTGTGTTTGCAGGTCAAGTAAATTATTTGGTGAGTGCTCGCAAAATTCTAGTTCAACAAGTGGGAGGAACCAATTACATTATGATGTTGGATTTCAAGGGAATTAAAAAAAAATAGCTTGTGCGCTGTACCGTTGGAGTGATGAGCGCATCATGGATTTCACAACATGGCATTAAGGAGTAACAATATTCAGAGCTATAATAATTAAGACAAAATAGACATGATCTCCAGAGAACAGTGCAGAACCTTATTTTCCAGCACCTTGAGGCTATTCTAAGCTGTGGGAGTGAGATCTTCACAAGTGATAATTCCACCCTGTGGCACTTCTAACACATTTTTCATAAACAACTCGCATGTGCCTGTGTTAGTTCTGGAGTACTTTACAGTTTTAGCAACACAGTGTTTGTTTCTGCAGATTTGCATTTGTCCGCACATGTTTGATGGAAGCTGGCAAACCATCGCTTGTCTCCAGAGCGAAACAACCCCCTGAACAACACAAGATCTCCTGCTGACAAGCAGGCTATGCCAAGATGTCACGACGTGTGTGCTCCAGTGACTTAATTTCAGTAACTAAAAAGCAGAGCTCTGAGGAGATGACTTTCCCGGTGTAGGCAGGGCACAACACGGCATTTCATGGTTCTCAGCGCAACCCACGCCCAAACGGCTACAGATCACACGGCCACAGCGCCAGCAAAACCTGCAGAACCACTGAATCGTTCCACAGTTAGCATTTCAGAAAGTTACCCAGCGTGGCAAACTGTGCAACTGTGTTTCAGCAGTCATAAAAACAGTTCATGGAAGAAAAGTTAAGTAGTAAACATGAGATACGTTGTCCTGAATTTGCTAGAGCATGCTATAATTGGCTTCCAATCCCATGCATTAATACAGGAAAATTAGTATCTGATTCTCAGAGAAATCCATGAACTACAAGTTTTATGAGAGAAAGCTGTAGGTTGTAATAGTTTTAACATGAGAATAATAAAAAAAAAAAAAAAAAAATCAGGGAATTTAAAAGGAAAAAAAAATTAAATGTACTGGGGCACTAAGGTCAGCTCCCTAATGCACAATAAGCATTCACTAGCGTAAAAAGCTTTTATGATTTCCCCAGGCTCAACATGCACTCTTCTGCTTTTAGATGTCAACAGGTTCATCCTCACTGTGCCCTCAGCATTCGTAAATCACCCACTTCATTATCAGCCAGTGCCGATTGGCTGGCTGAGTAAACCTGGAGAAGTTAACTACCAAACACAGCATCCCTGGTGCAGCACGCTGTACTGAATCTGAAACTTATATTTCTGAAATTGCCCTCTGTGTGGAGGAGATCACCGCGTGGAGAAGTGCCGTTATGAATGCAGCACTGACAAAAAAAATGCAAGCACCTTGGCCTTGTCAACCCGATGTTAAAAGTTACAGCCGAGTTCTTCATCAGAATCATTAACTGCTACCTAGCACAGAGGAAACAAAGGCAATGCAGCAAAAAGGCTCGCACGGAGCGTGACGTGCGAGCTGCTCTCCACAGCTGCCATCACCCAGAGCCAGGGGAAAATCACAATTCCTGTATTTATACTCTGCTAATAACGCCCCCAATCCCTGCTACTGGGGATAAAACCAAACTGATTACATACTTCCAAAGATTCTTCCGAAAGCTCTTCTTTTTCCTACTGTATTTGACTTTGACTGTGAACTACAGTTGAATCTGCTGTCTCACTTCACATTCTCATTTCCAGAAGAGCTTTCTCCAGCGCAACAAGGCTGCATCCATCCCTACTTTGCATCTTTGGTCCTGGTTTCCCAGTCTGGAAGTTTGTTGGGGTTTGTAGATTAGACATACATACATACAGACATATACATGATTAAGGTTCTTTCCTGTAAAGATGACTACTCATTTAAAGTTATCAGCTCATGATAAAAAGTCATGCGTTGAGGAAAAGGGTCTTCTGGAATCTCATTTTTAAACTGTTTTTATTAAGGCTATCTAAAGGGTTTTTTGTTTGTTTCTAACATTCCTACCAAGATAAAACGGGATTATGAAATCCCATACCCACAAATACCCTGGTTTTACAGAAAACCAGGAATACATGCCCATATGTATGGAATTCACACTGTGGTACCTGGCAGCATAACAACCACATTTTATAAAAGTTGTCACCAAGAGACTTGTTCTGGCCAGAAAAAAAATTGCGTGCCACAAACTGGTATGCACAGGAACGTTCCACCAGTAAGAAATGGCATGCTTTGTCCATACTCCCTAACAACTGTGGTCAGAAAGAAAGAATATTTTCAACACAACTGAAATTCCTCGAAATTCCCTGGTCTACTGTTTTGTTTACGTTGGAATAAAACCAAAACTCTCTGCTCAGATCTACTTTCCCAAGGAACTCTCAAAGCTCATCTTTTGTGCCCAGTATCTTTATGAAGAACAAAACAACCAGATATGTCTGTGCTACTGTTTTTTTATATGATGTTAGTTGTTGCTGGGTTTCGGCATACCATAAAATATTAATAACAATTAAAAGAGTATGCTTATCTTCCTATAGGGCATAATATAGACTGCATACCAATTTACAAGTATTTTATCAGTTTTTATAGTTAATTTTAGTATATGAATAAGAGTGCTACTTATAATTAACATTTATCCCTCTTTTGTACTCTTTAGATATATAGACACATACCAGCTTACATAGGTAATAAGCAGTGTAGCATCTTTTAAAGGTAAATAAGCCAGTTACAAGAATTTACCAAAGCACTTAAGTGTACAATAATAATTTCATTTGTTTCAATTATGCAACTATTGTGAATTTTAACCTCTCAAACTGTCTAGTTTTGAGAGTTTTTTTCTCCTCCTCTCTTTTCAATCAAATAACCTTCTCTACTCTCTCAAAAATATTTTTAAACATCGTAGGTTCAACACGATTGCAGAACTACAAAGATCCATTATGGCTGACATGGCACCAAGAGTCCTTGTGCGTGTACCTTTATTGTAAGGAAGGATGAACACTTTTTGTTTTTGGGCTTTTTGTCAGAAATTGCATTGTTGTGGTTTTCTTTTTTAAAAACATATTCAAGTACTTTCCTCATAGCTTTTCTTCCTCTCTTTTCTAAGCTGAAGAACTTCTTCACCATTTCAGATACAATAGAGCAAGTAGGCCTTCTCCTGAACTGCCAATGTTTAAATTACTTTCTTAACCTTTCTTGCAGTAAGAGTTGAACTTGAAATGTTTATTTTATTTCACTTACTCTTCTATCCTTTCAGTTATCTATTGCTAGCCATCTGGATTACCACCATCAATAAAAATTGTTTTCTGCTGTTAGATAGGGGTCAGCATCTTGAAAAGACTCTCCATCCAATTAGATACATTTACAATTACAACAGTGTAAAACGCTTAATATCCACATGTTACAGCTGTAACTTATCGCCTATACTGAAATAAATATAACAGTGATTACCGTTACGTAAGCAGCGTAGGATGTGCTCACAGTTACCGTCATGACATGTAAGGATATGCACGGCCCAAACCCTAAATCACAAAATGGCGCGCTTCAGCAGGACAGCGATGCGTGAAGGAATAAGCAGTGGTGGGTACAACTCCTCAGCCCCCTGGCACAAGGGCTCAAGGCTGGGCTGGGCCTGGCACCGCCTGGAGCTGCTCTCACCACTGCCGCCTCTCCGCAGTCGCTTCCTGTCCAGATTTCAACCCTCAGAGAGGCAGGGCTGTATTTCAGCCATCCCACAAATCAGACGCTGAAGAGGAGAATTCACAACACAATGGAATTATAAAGCAACGATCTCCTGGATTTTCAGATACAGTAACGAGTGCGAAACTTCTGGAACTCTGCTGGTAAGAACAAACCACCATTACTGAGAACACAACGTGATTACTAAGCTAATACAACATTTCTACTCTGAAGTCTTTGAAGGCAACTGGAAAACTTCAGAAAGCACTTTTAGTGACTGCCAGGATGAATGGCTCCAGTAATTACATTTTAGAAGTTGGAAGATAAAGATCTGACTTTCTCTTTTGTCTGGAAAGCTTTGTCTTCTATCCTCTTCCCACCTCCCCTGCGGATGCCCCCAGACTCCACAGACTGGAAAGCACAGAACTGGGGAAGTCACAGACAGGGCTTGGTTTCCTTACAGGTCTGTTTTTATGTGAAATCTCTTTTTTCATCTTTACACACTTTAGCCATACAGCTAATTCATCCTTAGAGCCAAATAATGCCTGCTTTTCTTTTAAACACAAAATGCTTTGTTTGGAAAAAATGCAGAGAATCAAATTAGGAGAATACATGCGTGTGCATATTACCATTTTAATTTAAATAGGCTGTTAAGTACAATAAGGCAGCAATCTTTTCACTTCATTTCTCCCAAGAGACGCTAATGAGAGAAAGATATGAGTATTTTAAACTCGAGAGGTCAACAGGTATTCTGAAGGTGAAGTAGAGATATTTCTGTTAACGTTCCTGTGCAAGCACCACTGTGGGAAAAGGCGAGCACTGCTTTACGTGTGATATACGCATTGTGTTACACACACAGCCACAGAAGCTGGACTCATTCTGAGTGTTGTTATATCCTGAAACAAAATAATAATCTCAAATCTCTCAGCAAGTGCTGTGAACAGTATTTAAATTTCAGCCTTACTTACAGATATACTAACCTGAACTGTATGCTCGGTTAGAGTGAAAAGAGAGCATCTGCATTATTAACGGGCCAGTCCTAGAACAGATAACTTCTGTCTGTCTATCTACTGAATTAATTTTTGTTGTTGTTGTTGTTCTTTCTGGGTTGGATGATTTTTCAATGAATAAATATGCTTGGCAATATTTTATAGCTCTTTCAAATACAAGTAAGTAATTAATTTTCCAAAGCACAAAGACTACAGAGATATCAATGAATCTAATCTTTCTCACCCTACATAAGCACTATTATTATCCTGTGTGTTTCTTCCAATAATAGAAAGATAAATTGAAAGGTTAAGTTAATTTTCCAAGGTGGTATGTTGAGAAATTAACAGAAAGAGACTTAATGGAAGCAGCATCTCTGAACATGAAAATATTTAGTTTAGCAGACTAGTAATGTTCTAGATGAAAGCTAAGATGGCCCACCTGCACAATACCATGTGCACATTTTATTTCAGATGTGAAGTAATACTGCAACAAAGCCAGATATCACACCATGGAGCAGCAGGACAAATCATACTGTTGATTCCCATGAATTATTTTATTCAGATAGGAATATATATTTCCAGAGCAGATGCTTTAGCATTTGGGTCTTAGATTACATTCTTGAAGATGTAAGTCTGAAAATACTTACAGTAATAAGGCAAATGCAGACTACATAAAAACTACAGTCACAACTGTTACATTAATTTTTTATGCCAGTTCTAGATACAACACAGACTACAGCAAAAGTTAAATATGGATGCTATATCTCAGTTTCTGTATCCCTAATTTGTGTCACAGATCTTGCCAATTAGCTCATTCCATAGCAAACACACAATTTCAACAACAGTAACTCTATTCATTTGACACAGAGAATTATTCAACCAGTTAAAGATTACCTGATTTCACCAAAGCAGTAAGAAATCAGTCAAAAACTCTCCTCCACTCAAAGTAAAAAACATGGACCAAACTAGAAAGAGAATAAACAAATAGGATGGAGCCTAGGAAATGTAAGGAGGTACTCATCTTGGATGTATCAAACCAATCAGAAAAAAAATTAAAATCCCTTAAGTAGAAAGTTTACTCTGAATTAAAAGTTTAGAAAGTCACTGGCATATTTATGAAGAGATATTTAAACGTAGAAGAATATTTTCCACTCTGTAGAAGATCTCTTGAATAACATACACAGTTTCAGAACGGTCACCTTCTGTTTTGAAGACTGTTTTTACCAGTAAGTTACTAAAGTGTGCAAGACTTCCAAAGTTTTTGTGTTTGGCTTTTTTTTTTTTTTTAACTTTTGATTCTTCTACATGAGATCTCCCAAATTGCCAATCTCATAATGACAGCTCAAAAAACATTTTTCAGGTGTCTGTTGCAAGACACTTGCTTCTTTTGTTTAGAATCAAGAAAAGAAGTGTAAAAGTAATACTTCACTAATGCCTCCTTTCATAATGCTGAAGTTATTTCTGAAAGCGTACTTCCTCTAATGGAATAGATGACTTCTTTGTCTCTGTGACTTTCTTTCCAAACTGCACGTACTTTATATGAAACATAGCTCCGAGGCTGTCAATTGAGCTTGAAAGTTAATGTTCCTGTAAATCACCAACTGCCAAAACGAGTTACACCATTTACCTTGTGACTGTTTTTTGAAAGTTGTCATCAAAGTATTTAGCTAATCGCACTTCAGACCCTGTTTGTCTCCCAAGCCTGGATGGCCAGCAGCCATTCACGTACACACGACCCAACGGCAGAACTGCACGCTCGCTGAATAAGCGATGTTTTGGTAGGTCATTAGTGTGCTATACCAGGGATGGATTTCAGAACTGAAACTGCCATGGATCATGTCATTAACTTAAGATTGTCTCTCCATACTAACGTGTCTTGCGACAGAAGAGCCAGAGCATCAGCAGAGCATTTCAGAGAAGTGCTTCCCACTGAACTCAAGAGGTGAAATGAAGGGTTTTCTTTCCTTAAATGCACAGTTTAGACAGATTTGCAACCAGCAATCTTTGAGGTTTGTTTTGCTTTTTTTTTTCTTTACAGGATTTTCCTAGATTATTTGTTGGCTTATTTTCACACTCTTCCCTAAACCTAAACCAAAAAAAACTCCAACAACTACGGCAAAGCCTTAAGCTCATACAGTGGGAGCAATTGCCTGGAGTTCAATAAGCATTAGAGGGGGCAACCACCGCTCTGACCCAACTCAATGGCCGGACACAGACACTATGCAACATCCATAGCGGAAGACCAAGAAAAGACCAACCAGCTCATTCTTATCCCCTACGTTGCTAAGTTTCAACCAAGCAGAGTATTTCACATTAATGACTGGAAGACACAAAGTTTAAACCACATATCAACACGGTGGAGAAAGCTCAGATCCCAGAAGGGACTGGAGTCTGCTCTAGAGTGAGATCTGTACAGTGAAACTGCAGACCAACACGGGAGCTTTGCCCTGTACATGTTTCAGGAGTTTCAGTCCAGCTTCAGTCCGGCGCCGTTGTCAACAACCAAACCTAACTGAAGCACAGATGTCCTCCTGAAGTGTATCCTTCATTTTATTTTACCCAAAACCAAATTCAGTTTGCATGCTTCCAAACCATTTCATAAAATGAAGTGAGGCTCACAAAGTAGAGACCACGTTACCTGAACTAAAACCCAGACACATCTTCTGCATCCAACTGGCAAATCTGGGATCATTTTCCCAGTGTTCAATAAGGCCAAACAAAATTTCAAAAGACAGCTTTTTTATTCCAAGATCTCCTAATTTATAGCCAACAGTTGGGTTTTTTTTTTCAATTTAAGATCAGTTAAAACAATCTGATTGCTATTTAGTTTTTTTAGTCAAGCGATCACCGACAGAGGAAAGTAGAAGAAGGAGCAAATCCAGTCTCAGGCTGGGTACATGTGGCAAATAGCATATTGCCAGGATGCCATTTATGAGAAGACTGTGCCTGGACAAAGCGAGGGGAGAAAAAGTCTGCCTCATTTCCACTGCAGTAGAAAGTAAATTTTTACCAAAATTCTGGTTTTTAATTCTATCCTCTTTGCTTTCTTCTTTAAAGCAGCGGAGGACCCCTATGTCATGACGAAGGTATAAAGAGCATTCATTCAGCAACGATTATACGCTAGCATGGTCATTTCTTCCTCATGCTTATTATGCTTATATATTTCTACCTAGATTGCAAGGTTATTGCCATGTTTCAAGCCAGCAAGGATTAGTAAAAACAGTACATAAATAATACAGCATACAAGTGAAATCAGGGTATTTGAGGGAAGGAGGAGGTAGGCATGGATTTTAAGTGACAGCGAACCGATTACTTTAATGTTCATAATAATAAGAGCTGCCAACAGAATAAGGAATAGAGTCATCCGTTTACTACCAGTGGTGACATTTCTTGTTGTCATTCAGCAAACTAATTGCCTCTTTTGTCAGGTATGAATCCCTTTTAACAGAGACGTTAAAGGCAATGGTGCCTGGCCAGGAAGATACTCTGATTCTTAAAGGTTTCCCCCGTTTACTAAAGTTCCTTTTCAACTTTATTTATCATTTCTGTTGATGTCTGAGGAGCTACTGGGTTCTTGCTTTTCAGAGCAGGGGATAGAAACAAGACAGAAAGCATTATGAACCAATTTGCCAGCCTGTATATAATATCCTACAGCTTGTACCTATTTCTTTTTTAGCAAACAGGAAGCATTTAATCATTCCTGAAAGACCTACTTATCAAACTGAATTACTTGAAGCATCTTCCTATAAATCACAAAAGTATTTTATGTTTCCAGAAATGAAGCTCCTCTTGTAGTGAGCAGAAACATTAGCAAACACACACATTGCTGAGTTCTGCAAGCTTCTCTTAGCTTTGCAATGCCTACTTCAGGAATAAAATTTTGCTGAGCAATATTACTCAGTCTAAAATAAGTGATAAGTAATTAATATCACACCGTCTTAACTCTAGCAGCCCATGTTTACAAGTTATATATAATTCTGGTGAGGAGTGTTTCCATCTTCCTTAATTTTTGCTCTCCTTTTTGTAGGCACACACACTGAAGCACTTTCTAGTGTCAATTCTGAATGTTCAAGCTTGATAAATTTATTCATATTGATCAGGATTTACTTCTTTTGCATTATCAGGCTAAGCATCAAATTACCAGTCTGTAAACAGGAATCACACCAGACTGAAGAGCTTTTACTTACAACAGCCAATGCACTCACATCAAATAGGGCTCCTACCATTACTTTGTGACTTCCATTTAAAAAAAAAAAAAAAAAAATCCAGAATTTAACATTTACCTCTGTAAAGCATTTGTGTGTTCTGCATTGCTACCAAACAGGCAGTCATTTTTCTTTTCTCATTTGCTTTAAAATTGCTAATTATATGTCAATCTTACAGAACTGCAGCAGAGATACAGGGCTTTACACAGCTATAGCACACGTTTATTGGGGAAAAAAACAAATTAACAAATCCAAAATGCCTCAAATGTCTTTCTATTAGTCAGAACATGTGTAACCTCACGTACATAATGGTTCCACCTTCAAGAAAAAAAATTAAACACAATTTTAAAGTAAGTGTCTTTTCAGAAGAGAGGCCAGAAGGCAAAGTGCTGAGCATATTAGTGGTTATCCCTCCTATTCACCAAGCTCGATGCCATTCCCAGTAATGACAGTTAATTGAAAGATCGGAGCTGTGATCTGAGCCACTGTGCAAGTCTCTTAAAAGCAATGAAGCTGCCTATAGAGCTTTGTCCTACCAAATAATATTCCGTGATGCTGTAACACTGCAGCAGCGCACATGAACGTGTGATTGTAGAGTATACGCTGCCAGTTTAGTTTGCTGTGTTTCCACAGGTTGTAACAAAACACAGTATGGAAACGGTTGTTAGTTCAAAGTCCCCCAAAATAACGGCTGAACCAGATCACTAGTAACAAGAACTTTTGTTTTCCAAATATATATGCACCTTTTTTTTTTTTGTCTCTCTACTATTATTTTACAATTCATTCCACTTCTTTACTGAACTCACTTTGCACTTTCAGACATTTCCAAACACAACTTGATGAGAAGGCTTCAAACTGAGAAGAAAACAGAATTTGTCAGTGGACGTGATATGCCCTAATTTAGATACACAGTAAATTTAAGATGGAAGAGGTTTATTCCACTTCTTTCTTGTTCCTAAGTTTGGACAGCACGATGGCTGTGATGAACCTGTGAAATGTTTTCAATGGGAGAAGTATTTAGGAATAATTTTCCCTGGAGAGGGATACTTTCCATGCATTCAGAAGAGACAATTCCTCTCCATTTTCACACACTCATATTATGACTACATGATTTAATATTGATGTTATGAAAACAAGTAAATCTTCCTCTGGTTTCAGTATTGTCAATAAGCTTTAACGAGATCCAGCCCTCGCTGGAGCATCCATTTGCATGCTGTGCTGCAAACTCTGTACTACGAGATGTGCAGCTGGAAAGCAAGCCACACATTTTATTTTCAGTTCTTCACCGGCAAGATAAGCAAAGACTCCAATTCGGGGTGAGGAGATAATTTTAATGATATGAGATCCTATTAAAGCATAAGGAGTTACTTATGGTTCCAATATATAAACAGACTGTCACCTTCCTGCTCATGTACCTGAAAGTAATGAAGAATCATTCCTGTGATTTCGGATGGATTCCTTGTATATTTGATGTTAGAAACACAGCCTAGCCACGTACCAATGCAAAGCCACCAAACGCAGTGTAAGGGAGCTGTTGGACTGATACCTGCTTACGCTGTCTGTGCATACAGTTTCACATACCTTCTGTGCCCTTGAAATCAAGGAACAGCTTGCACGAGGGAAGCACATGGCTGACACCTCACTGTATTCTCCTTGGTACATTATATTTCTACAGGGCACTACTTGAACATTCTGATGATATCCATAAAATACTCACAAATGTCTTTACGACATTCCAGTCACCAAAGTGCAAAAAGTCTTCTCCTTCCTTAACCATAATTAATCATCGTTATCGGTATCCCACTAGGACACAGATACATTTTTACCATTAAAAATTTGGTATTTTAAGACAGGGGAGGGAAAAAAAAAAGAAAGAAACATAAATTGGTTGTGATGAAAATACAAGAACTGGTAGGACTCAAGCAGGTTTGTAAGAGGAACACTGATTACGGTCCAGAAAGCATACTGATTGTGATCAAAGTGGTAAAAACAGTTTCTCAGCAGATATGCGAGGTGTTACAAAAAAGGTACTTAATTAATGGAACTACCTTAAAATGTTCTAAATTAATTACAAGAGTCAAATATTTATTGACTCTGGTCAATAAGGTATTTGTTAAAGGCATTTGTTATTAAAACTCCCAGACAGTTATATGAATATGCAAATAGAGGCCAGAAATGAGTTTGAAAGCCCAGCAAGAACATCTTGTGTCTAGTATAAGAAAGAATATTGGTACAGCGTGAGCATCATATATAAGCATACAACAGAATCTAAGTTCATAAATTAATGTAATGATAAAATAATAAAATCAATTTACTCTGTATCACATTAACACACAACATGCCCTGTTTTACAACTAAGATTTTATCCTTCACCCTGTATTTTTCAAGACAAAATTAATGTAGCAATATTCTGACAGGGGTGATGCTGTAATACAAGGGTGATTTAATTGCTAACAGTAAATCAGTAGAATAAAATATTAAAGACATTGTGAAAGACCTTAAAAACCAATACAGTTCACAAACAGCTGTGAACTGGACAGCACAGATGACGGGACACTTCTCCCTGTTTCACAGGGCAAGGCATCTGTCGATTGTTTTGTTCACGTACTCACGTGGTTTGCAAGTATGACAACAATCTTAGGGTTTAGCATCGCTAAACAACTTCCTTGAGTTATTAACATTAAGGAATATAAACTATAAATGTCACTATTTGTATAGTACAAGCGTGCAATACTTCATATAATAATTTATGTAAGTTTTGCATGACTTTAAAAGGAAGACCTAATTAAAGAGCGTGTATTTAATAGACCTATTTTTATCTGTATATAAATCAAGGTTTAATTAATAACCTTTTTGAACCAGCACTTAAATTCTGCTACTGTTCTTCAAGGTGTAAGGAATCCCACACTTCAACAGATTCCATACTCCATATCTCCTCACAGATAATTACATTTGCATTGTACAGCTGTAACAAGAGAATCTGTACTTATTTACATAATATGGATACCGGAATAAATATCACATTGATCACAGTCTCCAGAGAAATAGATAAAATCAGACTCATACCAAACCACTAAAGACATACTTCGTCAGCTCCAAAAACTCCCAGCTCACCCAGAGCACTCAAACCATGGGCTCCCTGGGTGGCTCAGGAGCTCCCAGGCCCATTCTCCCAACAGACGACAGGTGACTCCCATTAACAACCCTGGAGCATCGTTTCATACTCTTACCAAACATATAGCAAGTTCTCAGTGCACATATCTTTTTCATGTACCCAACAAATGAAAACTGCGGCTGAAAAAACCAGCAAGGACAACTGCTGCTTCAAAAAGACAACCATGACTTAGAAATCTACTTTGTAGGCTCAAATTAGAACAAACTTTAACAAGAAGAAGAAGATTATCAAAATATGTTTAAAGCATTTTGGTCCTCTGTTTAGGCAGTGCATGTTTAGATTGAAAAATAACGATTGCAAGATTGAGGAGAGCTGTGACAGTTTTATTTTAGGTAAGTAATCTGAAATAAAACCTTACAGGGGAGAAAAACAGAAAAAAAAAAAGGAAAAAAACAACAAAGCCAAAACACTGGAGATTGTGTTTTTAGCTTTCTCTAAGTTGACTGAGATGTTTTCAGCATTCAAAGCATTCGTGAAGTGTTCATGAAGCGTAACAGAAGCTACATAAGCAAACATAAATCTGCAATATCGTTTAACAACCTTAGGGAAAAATCAGTTCTTCTGCTTGAAACCCTTCAGGTACAGTATTTAAAAGAGCCAAAGAGCAGTTCACATGAAACTAAGCAGTATTAGTTCCTAACACTGTACTCCTAATAAAGTATTAAGGAAATAAATATGTTTTGGGGGGATACGTTGTACTCGCTGTGGCTGTGGGTGCCTAGCGATGCTCTTCCCTCACCATAGGGCTAGCCCTCCCCAGTATCCCGCTCTGCAACCTCACTGCTGGCAGCTTCCAACTTGGGAGATTCCTGACTTTTCCAGGTCACAAACACCCTGCAAGTATGTCCCCACTGAATTACTTCAGCCTGAAAAGGAACGTGTGCTGTGCTTGCGAGAGCTTTCAGAAATCAGCCTTAAAACGGTCAATTTGAAGCAAAAAAACTCTCCCAAAGCTGAGTTTGTTCTCACCAGGTGCATTACTGAATTTAAAAATTATAAAAACTGGAAACAAATAAAGAAGAAAAAAGCGAAATAAAACATGTCTAAACAATCAGACTCCATGCCAACCATAGTTGTCTCAGTGTTAAAATAAACACAGCCCCCTCCCACAGAGCTGCTTCCCTGGAAAGCTGTTTCTGATTCTGCATCTTTTTTTCATTCAGATTTACAGGCTTGGTGCACCCCTTCTAGCTTAAACAGCCTCCCTCCTACTCACAAAACCATGAGAAGCACTCGCTGCACCAACTGGGAATGAAATACAGCCTCTGTACCACTGTTTATTCTTCACCGGGAACAGTTGCCCCACCGTAACAAGGCAGGTAGCTTCTCATACTCGCCTTGCCCTTCTCTTGCCGGCCTCTTTCCTTCCATTGCCCACCTTCTGGCAGCCTGTCAGGCTGGGTAAGAGAGGGTACCCTGCCTAGTGACTGATGAATGAAGCACTGAGAAAAGCTCTAGTCTGCCCTGTCTTCTGAGATGATTAAGCTGGCAATTTAGTAGATGTCTTCAGCGCTCAAGCCTCAATATCAATTGAGAGTTCTGCAGATGAGATGAGTAGAAGACGACACCGTCTCTTGAAAAGGGGGAACTGAGGGGGCATGTGCAATCTGCTTTGGAGTATTTGTGTTTTTGACACAGAAATGAAGCTTTCAAAATAGCGTATATGAAGATATCTGGTGCTTGGAGCCTGAGGTAAGATAAATCTTTACATTCACCATGCAGCATAGAGAACAATAACGGGTACAACGAAGCTAAGGATTTGCTTATTTATGCAAAAGCACAGAAATCACAGAAAAAGCCCATCACGAGATGTAGCCCAAGAAATAATGCTTGGATATTCTCTTGCAAAAGTCGTGCAAGTGAAACATCTCAGGGCACCTGAGCCCTCTGGAATACTCACCACACTTCTTACACCTTGGAAGGGGACACCGCTCCTTACACCTGCCAAGGTACGCTGCCAGACACAGACCGCACCGTCACCCGCGACGCTTTCCAGAACGAGCCTGGATGTGAAGGCCTGGGAGACAGCATCATCCCAGTACCACAGGTGCAATATTCAGCTGGAGACAGTTGGCAAGTGCTTTTATCTGAGCTAATGTCCTACTTACCCAGCGTCCTTACAATAGATGGGGTACGGATACCACGCCTCGGAACAACACGATACAGGAGGACATGAAGCCCAAGCACATTGCGGCATTATGTCTACTGAAGGAGTACGTGTCATATTACATTAAACGTGAATGACTGCAGCAAGGGCAAAATAAAAATACATTTCCTCAAGAAAGTAAGATTTGTCATAACAAAGAGATTTTCAATTCATTAAAACCAGAAACCTTCTGACCTCCCAGTCAACTACAGACGGGGGACATTCTGTTTCTGAACTATGCAAATCGTGATACAAAAATCAAGAATTTTTATTATCCTTTTCCATATGCATAAACCACATATTCCATTTTAAGATGACATTATACTGTGGCCTTCTAACTCTGAGTGACTGTTGCTAGCTAAGTTTCATCATTTAATATGTAGCACCTGCATTTGGCATAATAAAATTAAGCATTCCCTTGGAAATCAGATAGCTAGAATGTTTCTGTTTCTTTTTCAGACAAGGAGAAGACCTGCCTCCAAATTAGTATCTTTGATGTTGACTTTTCATCAGTAATAGAGAACCTGGTTTAAAAATTAAAAACCCAAACATCAAAATGCATGAAGAAGCTGCTAGAACTATGCAGTGAGGTAAGAGTACAAAGTCAGTGGATTCGAAGGCTGCTTCTGCTCTTTAAGATCTGATGAAAAAAACCCACAAACTTGTCTGGGGAGGAAAGCAGAATAATCTTTGTGCACTTTCTGACGAGATGGGTGAGACTGGCTACTATCAAAGAAAACAAATGTCTGGATTCAGGTGCAGGCTCAGCTCCCTTTGCTCTAATTACAACTTCCTTCAGAAGACTATCCTGTGCTAGTGGCAAAGTAAATGGGAAAACTCCCCGTTTCTGATCGTTTCCCAACTCTTTTCAAGTGACTGCAACCCAAGGGGTGAGCTGCCCAGTACCGCCCCGTGGCACAGGGAGAGGAGAAGGGCTGCTGTGGTTTGTCTGGTGAAACAGCACGGGCTCTGCCTCTGCTGAGGGGACGAACACAGCACCATGGAGCTTGCCCTGAAATGGAATATTACCAGAAACTAGTTTTTTTTCTTCTCCTGGAGAAGAACCTACATTACGTAGGTGGGATGCTGCTCACAATTATTTTTTCAGCTTCCCCTAAGCCTACAGGCAACACCTCTGTTCAGTTGTTCTAGATGCTGTTAGGTACAGCGTACACGTAGGGGAAACAAATCCTTTACTCACCTTGTTTTTCTTTGACAAAATACATGAATGCAAGCTGTGATCATAACATGACCAGTATATTTGAAACAGTTATACTCTCAAGAGAGCTGGAACCCACATGAAAGGAAGAGGAATGGGCAAAAGAGACTAAGGAGATTTGAGCCATCACTTGGCCAGGTCTAGCATCAAGATACGGTTTTAGGCATGCAGAGAAATTGGGTACTGCATTAAAATCGTTTGGTTTGGACAAGCTTCTTTCCTAATGCATACTATTGGTAACTGGCTGCTGAGAGAAAGAAGCTGGGGAAAAAAAAAAAAAAAAAACATAAAACAAGAAAGCCCACACTACACCAGACCCACAGGGGTTAAGAAAGTGAAACACACAACAAAACAGCCACAAATCCAGTTGGGAAAATGTAGAGTGACACTTGAGATAGGCAAGAGGCACAGAAAATGCTCAGAAAGAATGGGGGCAAAAAGCCCCAAAGGCTTTGCTAACCCAGTGCGCTTTTCAGAAGCGGCTGCAGCTCCCTGTGCAAGGAACTGAGAGCTTTTACCAAGCCTACGCTGAGCTCCCCACAGTGAAGAAATGAGTGAGAGCAAAGCCACAGCAGCTACAGCAGGACACTGCAAAGTGTCTTTCTGAAAGGCATCAGCAGAACCTTCTGACATTTGGGATACACAAATCTACAGATACACAGCCTAAAAAAAGACATTTCTTCCTCTTCCCACTGATAACCACCAGCCCTAAACAGCATTATTAGCCTCCTTTGCAACCTCCGGTTCTGCAATGCACAGCGAAGCTCCTCTCACTGCCACGATGGGCGGCAAACTGAGGGAGGGAGGGAGAGAAAGATTTGCAATAAATTAATCTCTGCTTTCCTCTGCCCCATGTAGCTCCAAGTACCCCAGCCTCTCCTGGGAATGCCATATATCCCAGGTCACGGTGTTTCTGGATTGCTTTTCACCATCTGCAATTTTACACCCAGAAAGTGATTTTACGATCCCATCGTATTTATGAATCCGTTCACACACTTGTGGGGTGAAACACAAACTATTTAACATTGCATAGCAAGCTACGTAATTGTTCACTAAATGAAATCAAGGAGGTTGTATCTAATTAAAAGTACATGGGGAATCTACTGTAAGCAGAAGGTATTGTAATTACCTTGTTTCGATGCAAATGTACCCAGTAATGAGAACAGGGACACACAGGTGAAGCTAGAAACACTTCTGATGGTATGACACATGTAAACACAAAAAAATCCCTGTCAAATAATAGTCATACTATAAAACACTCAGATGTTTGATTTTTAAACAGGAGAACTCAGACTACAAGTTTTCAAACTAAACACAAAAACTAGACCAAGTCCAAACTTCAGCAAGCGAACACATCAAGCGTACCTGTGCAGGCCTTCCAAATTGCCAAACTAAGAAATCATCACAAAACCTATCAACAAAAACTTGGCTTATAACACATTTTTGACACTTACTTCATGTCTTTTAGAAAGCGCCCATGTGATTAAACGGGTAGAAAATCAACACTAAATTTATATTCTGGGTTTTGCTATTCTTTCGTACAGAACTGTAATGTATGTTTTATTTTTTCATGTTACCTAGACACAACTGTATGTAATTTCATAAATTTAGGTGAATAAATGTTCCTTATAACAGCTGATCATCTCCACAAATGAGGTGTTTAAGACAACCTCAGCTTTCCCATCTCAGTCAGTGTGTCAGTACTTGGCCTGTTTTCTTCTCGCACACCGGCATCTTTGATGTGGGAGAGCTGGTGGGACGTTCACTAGGTCTCCTGAGAACAACGCCGCTCCTGCAGCCAGCCATGCTCGCGAAGCACTGCGTTCTGCCTTTTAGCTCCTTGCTCAAACAACACGGAAACTCCGATAAATATAATAAGATCTAAAAATCCCAAACAACAACAAAACAAATATAGTCGCAGATAAATCGGGCTCAAGGGCATCGGCGAAGTGATTCTAGCAGCTTAATATGAGCACAGAAAAATCCCCACAAGTTTAAGCACATATTCCCAGAGAAATCCTTCCTGGAGTGAAGTTGTGTGTTCCTTTACTCATCGCTTACCTGAAATATCAGGACTTACATTTATTAAGCTATGGCATAACCTTATCAATGTTTAATTTCTATTTGATTTGAGTGGGATTTATATACGTGTCAACTCCCACAATATGACTGAAATGCACAGAGAAAAATCTAGGAGGAAATGAAGGAAGAAGGTTTATTCAGATGTTCAATCACGCTGAGTTGCAAAGCCATAAAGACTGGGCGGGGGGCGAGGGGAGAGAAAGTAAATAGACAAACAAATAAATAGTTGGGGTTCTTTTGTTTAAAACACACACATTGCCTAGGAGTCATTTATAATTTCCCTCGCATATACCTCCATCCCTCTATGAACAATTTTACTATGGTAAGGAAATAAACCAGAAATAGTGATATCTCCAACATGAAAAAATATGTATTCTTCAGATTGCTCAAGATGTCTGTGTAAATATATCTGGAGCTAAGGGGTGATTTGGTGGAGCCTGCATCTTCACTGAAGCTTCTTTCTTGCTATGTACGTACCTGTGATGAACTCTTTATGGAGCCGATGGGAAAGGCTACAGACGTGTCTAGGCTGGGATGTGTCCTTTAGAACAAATACCTGAACTGCACTTTGCTATTTAGGAAGGTATTCCACCCACAAAATAGAGAATATAAACACTGAAGAAAGATAAAACACTTCCCTACAAAGAAGAATGAAAACGGTAAGCCAGTAAGTTTACAGGACCAGCACAGACCTAGTGCTGAATGTTTGTTCCACACTGTCTGGGTCTCACTTCTGCACCAAGACCTCAAAAGCAAGTGCCCGCAAGCACTTCTTTCTGAATGTATGGAATCTGTCTCACAGTCACTGGGTAAGCTTTAGGGCAAGATTTGGACCTTCCATCGAGGCATCACAGCTCAGAGAATGCCCATGAAACGGTGGTTTGCAGCTCCTGATCACAAGAGCTGATCAGCCAGAAAGTGGGAAAAAGGCTGCCCAGCATTAGTCTGCATAGATTAGAAGCAAGAAGATACTGTGTCTACACACAGAAACTATAATTTATGAAACATGAGATAATAAAGTAGATAAAATCAATATCTAGACTTTAAAGAGGAGAGAATGAAAATACAAGATTCCACTGAAACATTAGCATTTTCCAATTTGCAATATTTAAGCAAAGCAGATAAATAATCTCGAAATTCGGTTACCAAGCCTGCTGACAGCTGGACACAGCAGCTGTATAAACTGTTCTAGAAGATTTGACTTGAAATGTTAACTTCATTTCTGAAGTTATAGCACAAAAATAATAATAAACCCAGACACTTTCATTTGTTCAGAGCAAAGTAAAGATTTGTCTTTGAATTTGGCTGACAGACTCATTTTTACTCAATTAAAACATCATCCTCCAGCTCACATGAGGTCTTGATACCATCTTACGTTTTAAAAAAGGGGAAGAAAAGTTCAGGGAGGAAAAACTAAAGCACCTTGTCTAGTTTTTGTGTACACATGATGATCCAGCCTTCTGTCAAGTCGCAGCTCATACAAAAAAGAAGCACTCTAGTTTGCTCAGTGCCATTGCTTTAATGCAATACATTTAATAAAATTTTTTATTAAAAGATTTTGAAATCTTGCTGTTGCATCCAACAGCAGCACGAATAACAGCAGAGAATGTGCTAGGGCTGCCACCCACGCATTCCCCAACAACTGCACGCCCAGATGCGTACGCAAGAACCACCGCCAGTAAGGACTGACAGTGATTTCCATCTGCCTGGTCCTTTCATGCTCGTATAACCACCCATTTGGCCTTCAGCCAACGGCCCCAATTCAGCAAACCACTCCCTTCTAATTAATAGGCGTGTTTTGTCCCTTTGAATTTAATGGGGACTTTTAATTTTGTTCAGCTTCTTTGCTTATTAGGGATAAAATTAATCCTAGGCGTAAAGTGCATGGAGATAAAGCAGAAAAATGACAGAGCACCTCACAGTGAAAGCCTTTTTCAAGTTAGCTAATTCCACTGATACAGTAGTAAGATCACCAATAAAAAGAAAATACAGATGTAAAAATATACACAATTGTATCTTGGCGATATCCAGGTCAATGAAGAAAATTAATTGCCCTAGTAAAATCAACTTTAGTATTTTGATCACTGACCTTCCAGTTAGTTCACTGGTAGATCAGAAATTAAATATAAATTAAGGTCTGGGCTACACTGACATATCAAAATGCTTTGGGTTTGCTTCTTGTTTCAGTCACGCCAGACAGCTTTCCTTGCATTGAGCACAACCAAACAACTCTCTTGGTGCTGTTTCCCAACTGGACATCTGTTGTGAAAGACATGAAAAAAAAAAAAAAAAAAAAAAAGAAGTCTGCACTGTTGCTGTATTCTGGTAGCTTTCTTGAATAATTAAGAGAATTTTCTAGTTAAAGTAAAATTTCTCCTTTTTCTGATTCCTTGTGCTGACTATTTAATTATTGATTATTTTATTGATGATGTACAGATGCATACTTATTCCAGTAGATAATCTGGAAAATACGAGAAACTAGCAAGCTTTGCCTTGCTCAGCTCACACGGGTGACCTGTCAGTGAAACAAGAATGCATGATGAGCTGTTTCTCCTCTTCTTCCACCCAAGAAGAGAAGTTCTTACAAATGCATAACCTTTGCATTTTTAAGTCCTACCTCTGATATGTAGAAAAAGACAAACCTCTTCTAAAAAAACCCAAAACACCACAGGATTTGAATCCTAGCAATGGTTTTGTTCAGCATGCTGGAAAGACCAAATTTTTCCACTTACCCAGTGTTTCTACAGGATGAGCGTCCAACCCGTGAATTTTTTTTTTTTTCTTCCTTGTTTAAAGGTCAGGTAAAAGTTTAGAAGCTATGTCTGCATGCAAACATGCAACCAAACCATGAGCTACGGGTACATAATGGCCTATACAATTGCACTATGGAAATCTGAAAGTCCACTTCTGCCCCTCTACTCTGCCCTGGTGAGACCCCACCTGGAGTACTGTGTCCAGTTCTGGAGCCCCCAGCATAAGAAGGACATGGACCAGCTGGAGAAGGTCCAGAGGAGGGCCACAAAGATGGTAAGAGGGCTGGAGCACCTCTCCTATGAGGACAGGCTGAGAGAGCTGGGGCTGTTCAGCCTGGAGAAGAGGAGGCTCCGGGGAGACCTGATAGCAGTCTTCCAGAACCTCAAGGGGGCCTACAAGAAAGATGGGGAGAGACTGTTCAGTAGGGCCTGTTGTGATAGGACGAGGGGTAATGGTTTTAAAATAGAGGAAGGTAGATTTAGATTGGACATTAGAAAAAATTTTTCACAATGAGGGTTGTGGAACACTGGAACAGGTTGCCCAGAGAGGTGGTGGATGCCCCGTCTCTGGAAACATTCAAGGCCAGGTTGGATGAGGCTCTGAGCGACCTGATCTAGACGGGGATGTCCCTGCTTCTTGCAGGGGGGTTGTACTAGATGACCTTTGAAGGTCCCTTCCAACCCTAACCGTTCTATGATTCTATGATTTGTGAGAATTCTCTTGGTAAAACACCACACAAAGTTAAGGAAAAGAAGGGAGGGAGATTTACGTTTCTATTATGATGATATCAAACACTGAAAAGGAGAAGACATCACACTGAGGTTAACTGGGAAAAGGGAAATTATTCTAAAATCTTCAAATCAGTAGAAAAATAACTTCTATTTATTTAAATTAAGTGTTCCAGACCAGATGAAAGCAACAGATGAAAAGCAGATTGTTTGATGAGGTCACTTATTTGCAGGCCAGGTGATCAGCATTTGCTAAAATGAAAAGGGAAAGCAAGAGAAAGAAAGGGAAAAAGTAAAGGTTGCGTTATCCACTGGCACAGAAGCATGACGACAGTTTCAACCAGCTTTTACTGAAACGTTTCCTCTGCATTTCCCTCTGCAACAAACCAAACAATCTGGTTACAAACTCTAATGAACCTCCTAACAAACAAACAAAACCTCTGACAGCTTCTCTGCCATACTCTGACCTGCTGCAGGGCAAGGAAATCCCAATATTGCTTTTCTCTAGATGATCTACTTCTTAATGCACAGTTATCTTTTCAAAGTCCACAATCTGCCAAGAACTGCCATGGATTCCGAAATGGTCCAGCATAATCTCAAAATGTTTTTATAGGAATCAGAAGTACCACTTGTCTTTCCAAGTCTCTCCATCACCTCTTGGAGACCAGCAATGCTGTGTGTGTATTCATCCTCTCACTGAAGCTTTGGCCCATTTCTTACCAATTAACCTTTAATTCACTGGAGACTTTAGTACAAATAACTCTGTTCACCACATTTTCTCCGTAGACAAACCTCCTGGACTTGTTAGGGAAGGGAAAAGTCCACTTTGCTAGTGAGAAAGGTCAACACAGGAAAGACCCAGGAAAAGGATTGCCCAGTAATAAGCAAATTAAAAATAAATAAATAAATAAAGCACTGTTGAGATAAAATTAAAAAGCAGAACTCACTCTGAAAAAGCAACGTAAGTTATCTCACCAGCTGGGGGTTCCATCCATCCTTACAGGAGTAAGAAATACCTTTAAAACACAGCATCACAATGGAGCTAAGACCAAGAGATTTCACAGAATCACAGAACAGTTTGGGTTGGAAGGGACCTTCAGAGGCCATACAGTCCAACCCCCCTGCAAGGAGCAGGGACATCTCCAACCAGATCAGGTTGCTCAGAGCCTCATCCAACCTGGCCTTGAATGTTTCCAGGGATGGGGCATCCACCACCTCTCTGGGCAACCTGTTCCACTGCTCTACCACCCTCAGTGTAAAAAATTTCCTTGAATCTAACTCAGACACAAGGCCTTTTTTTATACAAGTATAAAAAAGCTTTGTCCTGACATTTTCTCATTATCTCCCACTACTTTCAGCACATATCAGGATGTATCCAGGATTGTGGTTTTCTTCCTGGATAATGCAAATCCTGCCCACACACCGACAGAAAATATGCATATACAAGCTTATAGACAGCTAAATAAGAAGTAGAATGAAAAAGCTGAATAAACAGCTCAGACTTGACAGGGTTTGCCCAGTATTTGATAGTTATTTAAGAAATATTTAATACAGGTACCTAGCACCTACATTTACATTTCAGTGTCGACGCAGCAATTCTAACAAACTGATGTCATATACAATGCTTGTTTGGACGTTAGGTTTATACAAGGAGCTTTTGAAGACTACCTGTGCAGGTGTTGCATCACAGCAGTGCTTACAAACGATCAGAAAAGCTCTTCTGAAGCATCTCTCCTGGCTGTGGGGAAGTGGCTTACTGCTGAATTTCTTTGGGCTCCCAAGACTGATTTGGAAAAAAAGCAAACCAGGAATGAATGACTGGCACTGTCCCCAGAGCCAAGCACAGCTGAGCTAACCAGTAAGCTGCTGGGCCGTCAGTATCGTGATTTGCAGCAGTTCCTCCTGGTAGAAGAGCCTCTTCGGTATGGACTTCCACTGTGTGTGACAAACTAGCTGTTTGCAGTAGTAAATGTTCATGTTACTGAACAATACCACTTAAAAAAATCTGCCACTTGAATTGAAGGCTAAAGGTAAGAGCAGTAGCACTTGTGACAACCCATGGCACTTAATGCAAAGCACTCAAGTCAACAATATAGAATATTTTTCATTACCACTGTTGCATTATTCCAGATGTGAATCATTCAGGACTGCAGAAAAAAAATAAGCCGTTTCCCTACTCTTGCTACATAGTGATGAAGTATTACATGACCCTTGGCAGAAGGGTCAGGGGTAGGTAAAAGACAGAAAACCAGAGGATGTGTCAGCGATGAACTATGGGCTATGGCTGTCAAATTCTTTTGTGAAGTACTCATGATTATAAAGACTTTAAAAAAAAAAACCCAAACAAAATAAAAAAAACCACAGTGACCCCAAAAGTCCTAGTAATATTGCAATCTGAAACATTCTTTTGCAATTAATCTATAAGGTCATTTTCCCTTAAATCCCAATTCTAAATCATTGGTCGGATGGGGACGATTCAGGAAATCCCTCTAGCAGCACAGCTCTGACTCAGGCAGGAGACTAGACTTTGCCCTTAGTCCATGTAGATCAAATCCTATCCACATATAAAAATAATTTAATCTGCGTGCATAGCAGTATACACGTGGTTCTCATCTATTCTTCTATACTTCTTTCTTGATGTAAACACCTATGCATACCACTTTCCACACAAAGAGGATTTCCTGCGCTATTTAGTTTTAAATGTGCAAAAATCAGACCTATCGGAAAAAATTGATGGAAATTTAGTGCGCACCCAGCAAACAGCCGGAAAGACTGGGCTTCTAAAACTGTAGAAAAAGAAAGAGAAAAAGCTTTGCAGCTTACGCTTCAACATAGCTATCTATACCATAACTTGTTTGCTGTTATGACACCCAGAGTGTTCATTTCCAGTGTCACGCCAAGACACTCCTCAAAAACTCCTCTCAAAAAGACAAAGATTAGTTCCATATGCAATTTCAATTATTCAGCTTAAATTGAAGAAAAAAAAAAAAAGACATCATGAAACTGCTTTAAATATTTAGGATCACAGTTCTGCACATCTTTATTGTCTTCTCTTAAGGCAAGTACTGCAGTTTACAAGGAAAAAAAATAAATCATTAAAAATCTCAAACTGTGTCACAGAAAGAACTGTGCAGAAACCGAAGAGGAAGCAATCCTCTGCGGCACAGTGGTTCACACCTGCAGCAGGACGTTATGGCCGGGGTGTATGGACACCCATAGGGTCTACTTGCAAATGTGGGCAACTCCCAAAGAAGCATTACAACTCATTTCACACGTGCTGGAAACGAAACCATGTCATCTGCTGTGCTGCTGTGGTAGGATGGATAGGCAGCCGTCTCACCTCAACGGTGTCAGGTAGACTATGTCACAAGCTGAGACAGAAACCAGCATAACCAGCAGTGGCATGGACACTTTATCAGGGGATACAAGAGTAAGGGCAGTTATCAGCAAATACCATATCCAAATGTCACATGTGCAGTAGGTAGAAGAGCTCTTGTTTGCAACTGCCAAAGTCTATTTTGTTTCACCTCCTGGAGCAAGTTCAAAAAGCATATTTTCTTTGGTTATTTAGGGTGGATTTTTTTTGTTGTTTTTCTTGGTTTTTCAGTTTTAGCAAAACTCCACCACGGTTCCCCATTTGCTTTGAGGTGGTGGAAGCCCCATCCCTGGAAACATTCAAGGCCAGGTTGGATGAGGCTCTGAGCAACCTGATCTGGTTGGAGATGTCCCTGCTCCTTGCAGGGGGGTTGGACTAGATGACCTTTGAAGGTCCCTTCCAACTCTAACCGTTCTATGATTCTATGCACATTATATTATTGCTGGTACTGCTCTCGTTTCTTTACTCTTTCTTTCGCAAGGAAAATTTGTTGATAGGTGTCCTCTCAATTTTTTTTTTTTTTTTTTTTAATACATGTGAAGTTACAGATCAGTCTCTAAGTAAACATTTGTTTTCACGGTCTTTCCTTTAAACCATGTTTCACAGCTTTCTGTTAACATTTGCTTCTCGTGCTTGGACGTAGCAGGAAGACCACAGATCTGGGAAAGGAGAAGGACAAGGGGAAAATAGGCGGCTTTTTTTAGATAGTGATTCTATCTCCTAGAAAAACTGAAGTGTTCCTTCAGACATAACTAGATTAATATCAAGATATATACCATAGCATAAAAACTGTTGCTAAAGTTCAGTCATTTAAATAGGATTGTAGTAATCAGACCTCATTAAGCAGATGTTTACAAGTTCTGGAATATCCACCAAACTCTGACTCCAGCAAATGAGTACACATGTACACAATCCCGACACGCATTGGGGGAAACAATACATCCTAAGAAATAATAGAGCAGAATTCCTTTTAACATATTACATATAAACATATCATGATTTCTGAAACTACCATTGGAAAATGGAATTTTCTTAGCTTTAAATTTATCTCATAGGCACATACGCTTCATGTGCTGCCGGAGGCAATGACAGCACTGTGGCTATTCAAGCCCCTGAACCTGATCTGTGGGAGAAAACAGCTATCCTTCAGCCTGAATACCAAGGTGTTTCAAGCAGATTATTTCATATGCACGCTCACTCTCTCTTTCTATTTCACCAGCTGCTATATTTAACAAACATAGGTTGAAGCAGGATGACACCGCTTCTGTTACATGCAACCCAGGCGAGGTTAATGAGTGATCCTGCAAACACGCAGCAGCTCCAATTGCTTATCTGTCCCAGCAGTTCTCTGAAAGGCCAACAGCGTGGAAGACTTGCACTTGAGCCTCCACATTTGCAACTTGATATAGGAGCAAATCACATGACATTAAGTGGCTATACAAAGCCTCACAGAAGCATTCTTACCTTCACCATGTCCTGGGGTCTATTTCAATTACAGTACAAATAAACAGATTGCTTCTGTGATATCAAGTGTCTAGAAAGGTGATGTTTTTCGCAATAAGTCTGTTGCTTTAAGCCTTTATTCAGCAGACTACCCATCTGATTAATTGTTCATCAATATAAACTTCAGCTTTACAAGACTAATTTTTACCTGGTGGGGATAAGAGAGTTTAATTCAATGTATATTCACCTTGTAAACAGATGAAAGTCCTTTAGATCCTTCATTATAATGTTATTGAGGGTAAGTCTGCAGGAAGAGAAGGAACAGCTCTCTCCAGAAACATAATCTTACTGATTTCTACAGGTACAGCTGACACTTCAGCATGGAACAGTCGGAAATAATTACCACACATCCAACAGTCCCCCACGACCTTTAACGCTTTTTGCACTGTGGTTGTCAGTTTAATGGAGTTTAGCTACTCACACGAGCTAATTAACATTCCAGAGAAGTGTACTCATCTTCCCGCGCCCCAGCTGTACCATACAGGTGTTTGCATCTTGTACTCACAGTAAATAAGGGAAAGGCAGCCACTGGCCGAATGCCAGTCAGACCGCCTTGACGAGTAAGTCCGTGTACTGCTTTTTGAGTGAAGTGCTCACGCTTTCTGAGGAGATAGCAACAAGCTACTTCCCTACCACCAGTGTCTTTCTACTCTATTTGGTCACTTTGGATCAACAGCCTAACTTAGGTCAGCATCGAATAGTCAACATCAACTTTGATGTGCTCCTACTGTTTCAGTCTCCTACTTGATGTTGTTATGCAGCTGCCTGTCCAGAGAACTTTGCTATGGGCAGACATAACACAGGGCAGTAAGGAACAATTCCTTATTGTTTTTTGAAAACTACATAAATTCAATTAAGAAGTGATTAACATAGCTGCCTAAAATTTAATTATGATTATCTACAACACGGAGGCTCAAAGCTGTCAGTTGTTTTTGGAAATACTAACAAAGCTGTCTGTGAAAGGGAGAAGACCATGACTTCACCCAGCTCCAGTGAGGCCTCAGGAGGAGCAGCATTTGTCCACCATACTTTGAAGACAGAGACAGACCCGAGACTAACAAAATGGTCAAAAGTTTAGGAAAGAAGATATTGGGGACAGGGCAGGTGGGGGAAGTTAAAAGTGCAGCTATCCTTTAGAAAAGGCTAAGAGGGAGCACCAGAAATGGTAAAATATTTGTCTTTAGGAAACAGTGACATGTCAGGCTGGTGTGTATGTGTTTCACCAAAGGCTGATGACCTATTTGGTCTTCTGTCTTTCATGATGAACTGTATCAATTTAGCATGATCTACAATAGTCTTGGCAGTCGTGTTATTTTTACCGAACTTCACAAGATCCTAAAGGGCCACTCCTATCAGGTTAAAGCAAGCATTTAAAATTTTCTTCAACTACAGCAGAATATTACTTTTTTTCTCTCTGTGCCAAGCTCTGCAGTAGAAAACATGATTATAAAGATTAGTGAAGACATGGCTAATTGTTACACGGCTCAGTTTTTGGAGGTGATGCAGTGCAAGCCACGCTCTGAAGTGAAACAACCATGCTGAATACCGAGAAAGAAATTTGTCAGTATGTTTTCTTAGGGCAGGATTCCTGGTTTTGCATTACAGAAGTAGCAGCACCTGCACGCAGGGGCTCAGAAGGCGTCTCAGTTGCGAAGCGTGTGCCATGCTCTGCAATTCCTTTCACCTCATTAAGGTGTCCTTTAGTCAGTAACTTTGAGGACCAGCTGCCTCAGGGGGGTAACTCTCTCCTTACGGTACAGGAGAGCGAAACTGTAGGTCCAGGACTCCACTGCAGGGACAGAGGTTTTAACGAGTTACGCGCTTGTAGGTTGAGTTCTGCAGTGCTTAAGGCATTAATGGGATCTAGTCCTTTAAAACTCTTTTGTCCTCAAAATTATTCCTCATTTAAAAAATACATATATAAGGCAATTCAGGTATCCAATAATTTCTAATAGGAATAATTCCTTGTTTTCCCACAGCCCCAAAAAGATTAGTTATCTATCTAATGCCAACGCAGGAGAGCCTTTAAACTACAAGATTAGCATCGCTCTCCTGAGATAGACGGCCTCATCACAACCAATTTGTCACAATGATAGTCTAATTAAATGCATTATTCTTCTTCAGCAAAGAAGTGAACGCTTGACATGTTTGAGTTAGACATACAAGTCTTCCCCTCGTCTTCAGTCTCTACCTTTCTTTGTAATGGCAGGCCCAGGGGGAAGGCCGTGGGCCTTCATTTACAATGAAATCAGTGAATGTGAGAGTAATTTTTTTAAAACCTTTTTCTGTAATGGTTGGATGAATAAACCCCATGTGTTCACAGGGATCGTGCTTCAGGGTAAACATTGAAGTTAGCTTTGGCTGGTCCTTTTAATCAAAACATTTCTGTTATTCTAAATCAAGCAAAATGAAAGCGCCATTGCCTCCAGGAAAATGTATAATAAAGCACCAAGAAGTCAAGTTAGCCCGAAAGGTAGAAGCAGTTAGCTGGATATTGTCTGCAGTAAATACAAGGTCAAACATCCCATTTTTCCTTAAAGTTATGAAAGGGACAGTACTTCTCCCTAATACCATTTTAATCCTAAATCTGGCAGCAATTCAGAGGAATTTCAGCCATTTTGCAATAGTTCAGGAGAATTCAATTACAGGCTTGTGAAAGTTGCGTGTGATGCTCTGCAAACTGACAGAAAATCAAGATACTATAACAGAAAAGTCCAGGCTTAGGGATGAACTTTTCCCGTGACACAGTTACAACCGGATTGTCTTTCCCAGAATTTCACTGTTTTAACCTTACAGTAAGACAGAGGGGACCTGTAACTGCTTTACATTTGGTTTACTTTTTTTGGGCACTGAGGTTAGTTGTACTACACAGCGTTTCTGACACCATCAGAACTTCCTTGCTATTTCTAACAGCAGATAAACATAAAACCTTGGATGCATTTATTCCACCCTGGAATTAGCACTGAGGCAATTCTTAAGAAGAATTTTTAAGTTATCCTTACTGCTCCTCTCAATGCTGTTCCCTCTGTTATCTTACACGGATTTTTGCTTTTGCTGAGACAAAATATCCCACAGCTGAGCTACGGTTACTACAGACATTACAGTCCCCAATTCTAGGTACTCAGTTTACAACACACTAAACAAATGTGCTTTCTTCTCAGCGTTTACAGCACTTGAGCGATGACATCTTAGTGGTGATGGTTTGCAAGTCTATTTTTTGTTAAAATCCTGTACTAGGCACTGGGGACTAAGTCCATCTCCATTCCCTCAAAGAGGAAACAGGGAAATGTTCCTTCTCCTGTAAGGACCCACTGGGAATCCTAAACCCAAGAGAAGATGAAGAGTTGATCTCCCACAACTCTCTCATTTTTAAAAGCAGTCACTACACTGCTGGAGTAGGAGAAGCAGCACCTGACTGACTTAATTGAATCCCTACTTTCATCATCACATTTTTCAATTCTTATGCTTATTTGATCAAATTTGTTCAATTTCATGTAACAATGAATTACAAGATCATCATGCATCCTATTAGGCTACTGAAAAACCTGTGCCAATTTAGAGAAATTTCAACGAGAACTAAAAAAGGCTAATGAGAAAATAACTAACCCAGCATAAAAATATTTCGAGTTGCATGAGCCACAATTACTCAACATCAAACAGCAATGACTTCTGCAGGTAGAATCCCAAAACTACATCAAGAGTAACAATTAAATAAATGTATTCTTAATAGGAGCTTATCCCTAGAAGGTGCTACATTGTTCTTCCCTCAAATCCAGAAAGAAATCAAGCATGCAGTGAAATAAAAATTCCCACTGCAACCAATCACATTGGTAATTTAAGTATGCACTTACGTGCTTTATTGCAGTGGGTTCGGAGTGCTCAGCACTTTGCTGGATGGAGCCCTATGGTCCTATTCCTATAGAGCAGCCAAGGACCTTCAACATGACAGGCTTAATCCATTTGAAAGAAAATAGAAAAATGCAACGATAAGTAACGGAGGGGAGAAGAACTAAAAAAGCCAACACGTTTTTCTATTTTGTACCTGGCTTCTGTACATAGAGATCTGTACATAGAGATCCAAATCTGCTCAAGCTATATTCTCATTTCCTAACACATACAAAAATCACATTTTGGCCTCTGGGCTAAGACACAAAGGAGAATGCCACCAGCCAACCATGTCTTTTCTTAACAGAATACCCTACAGTTAATATCCAAGGCTACAAGCGAATTATTCTCCCGCACGCTATATTTGTACCATCTGCCTGCCAAGTCTGCACTATCAGCATTTAACTCCCGATTTTGTCAGTTCCAGGAGGAATAAAGAGCTTAGTCAGTCTAAACCAGATCCCATTCTCTAGCAAGTTAAAGACTCAGACTTTCCACTCTAAATGTGGGTATGGCCTTTTACGACAGACACAACATGAAAAAGGAACAGGCAACTCAGTCTCTCCTGCTGGCACATCTTCCTTGTATGTACCACACAAAGTACATCTGAGCTTCTGCAGAACAAGTCTGCACACCGAGTTACATGATTCTTAAAAAACAGACTGTAACAAAAGTGGATGTACCGTAGCATTTATTTAGAAGGGCAAAAACCTCAACCAGCTTCATGTTCGAGGAGCTTCACCTATGCTAAAGGGTGAAGAAAAATAATCAGCATGAATTCCTGGTTACAGCTCAGAACTAGAATGATAACCATGCCCAAATGTGAAGTGGGCTGGGAGAGTAGGCATCTTCATAAACCGATCATCCCAATTTATAAAACATCTCAATTTCACTTGATGAGATTACACACTTGTCATTACATGATATTGTTCACTTGATTTATAAATGTAGCATTTCGAGTGGCTTTACAAGGTGGGGGCGGGCAGATACATGTTTTTCCCCAAGCATCACTTCAGCAAAGCCAGAAGTCAGGTGCATCACCAGAAGTCATGCCCATTTTTCTGTGATAGTTCCTCATAGAGATCTGCACGTTTGTACAGATTCAGACTCCAAGAGACAAGGCACAGCACTGCGTATCTCTGGGCCTCCACAAACATTGTTATAATCAACACATATTAGCATACTGCAGAGTACTGCAGTACTTAAAGAATGATTAAATATTGCTGATATTCACGACTAATTAAAACTAAAAGCATTGCCATACCTTTACATTTTTTACTTCTTCACTGATTCTTTATTTAGATTACAGTGAAAAAGGCAATTTTAAGGTACATTCTTCTCTGTCACTCTAGATTTCACTTAATTTATCACCATAGCACTCCATGAATAGAAATACTAAAGAATTTGAGTTTGGTATTTTAATTAATTTCATTTATTTTAATTTAACTTCTTACGTTGTATATTTATTTAAAACATTATTTAAGCTTTTCTTGAGCCAATGCTAGCCTGCAGGGAAGCCTAGTTAAAAAAAAATAAACAAACAACCCCCCCAACTTTGACATATATCAGAATGGAAATATGAAAATTGCTTCTCCTCATAAATTCTGATTAATGCCTTACCACATCAGGTAACTTTAATGTAGGTTTATAAATTCCACGCTGACTTGTTTTAGTCATTAATTCTCTCTGCTTTCAAGTAATTATTGGATTCTATTAGAAATAGATGAAAAAGGGAAACGGCACAGTATTTTCCTATCCCTTAATTATGGATTTCCAGTGGTTACCTGGGCATGTACATCTCACATTGTGAAGGATCGCAGAGCTTTGAGAAACGGTGTCAGTTAATTCAGATTGCTTCAGCTATCTCACACCTGGACTCGTGCAGCAGCTTTTTAGCAATTCAGTCCATGGTACGCACGCAACGACATGGAGGAAGAAGTGCCACACAACACAGCTTTGGTATCCAATGTAAACTGGTGTGTTTTCTTCACCATCAGTGGTGCAGGATTAAGGATTAAGGTGCAAAGTGCAACCCGAGGATGAAGGAGTAAGAAAATTTTCACTTAATAGAACATAACAGAATTGGACTGGGGCACTCGCTAGTCTTCCAGATTTACTGTAGGTCTTTAAGTGTCCCCAGAGCAGCACAACTTGAGTCCTACAACTCTTCCCACAATGCTGGTTATCCGTGATAAATAAAAGTTATTGGCTAATGGCACGACCTAAATCCACTCCAGAACACAGAGGGATATTTCAGGGAGTTAATTTGCTGTCTCTACCAGAAAAAATAGTATTCTTCCATGTGCACAGTATTATTTCCTCAATTAAAAACATTCTTGTCTGCAACAGACATGCCACATTAAGAAAGGTTAAAGTCAAAAGGACCCAATTTTGTCAGATTACAGCAGAATTAATTGATGTGTTTAATCAAAGAGATGTTACTTGGCAATGGCATAAAGCTCCTCTTCTCTGGGGACGGTACCGACCTCACTGGCAGACTGGCAGCTTTTAAATAAACACAAAACAATAACAATAAGTGTAGGCTTCTGTCAGAGCCCATAGTTTATAAGAATTCTTTTGAGAGTCAAACTTCATTCAGTACCTCTCTTTCATTCTTACATACACTATTAATCTTCTCTTAGCGTGAGAGAGAAAGCAGCAAGAACTCTATTGACAGGAACTGTAAAATGAAAAGTATGCTAAAAGCACACAGAAGAAAAACAGAGACAAAGTTTATTTACTTGTTTATAACAAAATCAGACTTTACAATATTGAACACAATCTCATGCTTGACTTACAGAAAAAGAAAGGGGAGGGGGGAAAGCATATGAAGACAGGTTTTGGCCAAATCTCATACTTCCCTTTCATTTCTTCTTAGAGAAAGCTTATGTCTTGCATTATTTCGGCCAAGTATTTTTCTTTAAAATTGTAGTTTGTGTACTTGCAATGCCTATTTCTAAACTAATCCATCTTTCACCACCAAATAAATAAGAAGTGATGACAAATAAAAAGATTATTTATGCAACATGTGCATGCATCATCATTTTTAGTAGTATCTTCTATTTAAAAATCTATGAAAAAAGATCATGCTCTGACCACAAAAAAATAAAATAGAAAACAAAAAATCTTCATTTTCTTTGGCAGTAGCTCACCAAGCAGAACTACTTGCTTAAAATCAGCCTTCACAGGTTTTTTTTTTTTCCCTCCCCTTTACATAAGGGTTTAAATGGGGAATTGGGTATGAAAACCAGAATCTACCAGCGTATTTTTGAAGAGAATGGTAGAACATAGCACAAAGCATTTCATTACAAATGGACTATTTGCCAAATAAGCAGTCAAGTTCATCAAGCAACGATTCCCATAATTATCTTGCTAATTTCCCATGATGCTTTCCAGTTACACTGGAAAAGCAGCTACTGATATTCTAATTAGACTAATTTTAGGAGACTAAAGTTTCTCTGATCTTTATGCTTTTCTAGAATTGACTGAAATTTTCAGACCATACATTTCTTAAGAAAGAAATTGTGGTTCCTGAACCATAAATAAAAGCTCGCATTGATAAAACGGCCACCACCACCACTGCAGAGCAGATTAAATAAAGCTGGCTGGTTTAGGCTAGAAACAGCCTTTGCATGCCAACCCAGCGTATCAGCCATTTAACCCCAAACAACTCCCTCAGTTGTCAGGAGCCCGTCATTGCCTTTTCTGTTTGACAAATCTCGGCTTTTTTCCCATTCTCCTTCAGCGGAGGAAACAAAACTCCCTCCTCCCTTCCACAAGCATGTGAATTCCTACTTGGAAATTGCACACGTCGCCAATGCCAGGGCCGACCTAAGAAATCCTCCCACAAGTTCTCCTTCATCTTCTCCAGCACTGTTTCTGTAAGGACAGATGGATCCGCAGGTATCCTACCCTGGACCAGGCTCTATAGAGGTTTCTTTTTAGAAATATCCACATGATCATTCTAAAGCCAACTCCCAAAGCTGCCTTCAGACAGCAAATGTATCTATAGATAAATTCAGATTCCTGCTTTCTTGGAAGAACTTGATACAGAACAGTATAGAAGCAGCCACTAGGAAGTAGTGTTAGACTTCTTTCTGCAAGAGATGAATTTGAAATTTGAAAAAAAAAAAAAAAAAAAGAAAAAAAGAAAAAAAAAACACTGATCTTTTGTCCATGACAGCAATGTGTTTCTTTAATTCAGTAGCATTATTTTTTCAGAAGACAGATACAATATTCTTTCCTACAACATAAAATACAAGCAGCAGAAACAAAAAATAGTGTATTTGTTCATTAAAAGCAGTCTTGCAGTAATGGCTAAGACAGCACAAAACCCCTTTATCTGAGGTACATTGCACAATCATGTTCGATCTGAGATGAGACATGCCTTATTTAATAACATCTCATACTGTTACCATGTAACTTCAGAGTAGCAAGTTTATGCCTTATCAAGATGGAAATTTGATCCTACAATAACGTAGAATAATCTTTTTCCTCACGTTTCTCTCCCAGCACATACAGTTCAATGAGCTAGATGTTGCAGACCGTATCTTCCAAATTTTTGGATAAAATTTCTCATGGCATCCATTACATGGTCGATGTAAAAGTGATAACCGCAGCTTGTATGACAAACCACAGGCATCCTGGTAGGAACAAAACAGTGCATTCTTACAGAGGTAGAGGAGTGCAAGATTGTACTGTTTGGTTGTTACACAATTCTGGAACCTGTCAAGCTGAGAACGTAACTCCAGCCCCTTCAGAAGCATCCAATTCCAGAGAACCATTACAACAACTGGTAGAAGAGCTCACAAGATACAGCGATGCCCCGGGTAACGTTCTTTCGCCCAGGCACAGCTTTGCTAGATAGCAAAATTAGCATGCCAATTCTGCTGGAGCTTGGCTTCTTCCTGCTCCATATGGATCGAGAGGGACGGGGAGAGAGGGGTAGGGCTGCCACTGCTGCCGGTTCCATATGGCCCAGCTGGACCGAGCTGGCTCTGAAGTTGGCTGTTTGATGGAAATCACACGCCAGAGTTTCCCTTTTCAGAAGCATAATGTGTATCAGAACTGCCATACAGCTGCCAAGGTGGTTTCCAAGCGAAATTCTACCAAATTCTTCAGCTGCTAACGGGGACTCACTCTTTCTAGCTAATTATTTGCTGGTTTCCAGTCTTGCTCTTCTCTGAAACTAATTATAAAACTTCTATGGTTTGTATGAGCTGTAAAACTACTTCCAGAACTTCCGTGACTCCTAACAGAGCCAGAGTACTTTAAGGAGGATATAGGACATGGCAAGTAACCACAATAGTCTCAAATACTGAAGAACTTTAAAGAGCCATAGGAGAGAGTCCTTGGGATTCAGTAGACATTCCGCCTAAATCGTTCAGGTAAGTCTGACACTAGCATATCCTCTGCTAGTGCGTATTTAATTCCTCCTTTTTTATTTTTTCATTTTTTTTTTCTCAAGGTTTTCAAAAGCCCAAAGAAAAACCTACCTTTGCTAATGCTGTTTATGAAGTCATCAACCAGTAATAAGATGAACTTACAGGCAGGGAATTAGCCTTTCGAGTCATTTCCAGTTCAAATAAAGTTAAGTTTCAGGAGGCGTTACAACAAATCCCACCGAATATGAATGCTTAGTCTGACTAATTCTGTGTACTGTTAGGCAAACTGAAACATTTGCTCACAAGAGTCAAATTATCTATTTAAATAATTTACTCCTAATGGCAGTACAACAGATCAGAACCTTAAAATGCGGGCCACTGGCCTACCTACAATGTAGTGTCTAGCTAAGCGAAAATACTTAAAAGATGTCACTGACAAAATTTTCAAATCCTGACAGCTACAGCAACTCCTTGAACTGTCAAAATAATGAGATTTTTAAGAACTTTATTCAGCCTGACACGAGCCTACCAGCAGATGTACACTCGAATAAACTGACACAGTGACTGAAAAAGCCTACAAGAAGCCACTTGCTAACACTTTTCTCCAGTTTCTTTGACACACACAGTTCTTTTAAAATAGCTTAATCTTGAATTTAAAAGGACAAAACATTCTTTTTCCTACCCGAGCCTCTCTCCACGGCACCGCTCCCGCTGCAGCCCTCGCTACGGCTACACTGACTTTGATTGTGACACAAACAAGTTACTACCCACGTAGAAGTTATCTCTGTAAAAGCAGGAAATCTTAGTACCGGGACGGGGAAAAGAAGAAATAAAACGGTGTGCTTCTCCATTATGTGATTAAGTTACCTACTGTGCTCTAAAAGCCTAATGGAGTTAAGCATCTCTACTTCATGATGAGACAAATGAGGTAGGGTCAGTCTTCAGGTCAGGAAGAACTGCCAATTTAGCTTTTGAATACAAGTACCGCTCTTTGTTTCTCTTAGAGTTTAAAGTGAGATAAAAATCGTGGGTCAATGATCTCACTGTAATAGTTCCAAGACTTATGAGAGACATTCACACCATAGGAGCAGAGGAATGAGGCACTAACTGATGAAGACAGACAATTTAGTTGCATCGGTTACCTGAATTTTATTCTTCCAACAGCAGGCAAATACATCTTTTCTTCAAGTATTTCATTAAGCCTCTGGGCTGAGGTAGACAAAAATATTACTATTTTGAGTAACAGGCACTGATGAAGACACTTTCTCTGTTCTTGCAGCATTTGTTAATGTATGTTAATTTTCTTTTAGTTTTTTTTTTCTTTCCATTATTAATCATCCTTCTTCCGATCGCCTCTTTCACAAGGAGCTATCTTTTAGGCAGGCCAAGTTCTTAAAACACATCTCAACATTTTGGTATGCTTTTTGATACCAATTCCAGCACATGAAGACCATGTTCTTGAGATGACTATTTAAACTCATGCCACCAAGGAAAGAATCTCAGTTCCTTAACTTACCCTTACTACAAGCTTTGTCACAACAAAAACAATAAAATCCTATGCTGTATTTCATTTCCTTGAAATTAAATGTATTAAACATACAGAAATCACATTATTCTGATCAATTTATAATTTGAAGAGCTCTGCAAGTCTCTTTCCTGGCAATCAAACTCTCTGCATGAATGGAGTGGCTTGGACAGATCTTATAGGAAACAGCTATTACGCATTCCTTCCTGACAGTCATTCTGACTTCTAGCCTTGACTATAGCCACCTCCATCCTCTTTAAACAGTAAGCCTGAGAAAATACTTGGTTTTTAAAGTCATTAAATGTTGTGTCCAAAAAGTTACAGTGTTTGATCTACTGAAGGGTGTCAGGTTTTTAGCAGGAGTGTGGGGATAGTATCACCGCTTGTTATGGAGCAGGAGTCTCAGATGTACATCTAGGTTGAATTCACAAAGTGAAAAGAAAAGAGACATACAAAACCGGTATACAGAAATTCTGATAATGAAAATTATCAGCAAGCTTAGAGTATGAAGTTTAAAGAAAAAAAAAAAAAATTGCCTATAGGGAACAAACTGCATGAGTAAAATTGAGGCTTAGTTTGTTATCAGAAATTAAATGTTATTTTTCAGTGAGACACCTTCTGTATTTGCAATGCAAGCCTGAAATAATCATCATCAGTGAGCTATTGCCTGTGATATGAATCATAGTTAAACTTATTTATTAAGGCACACAAACCCAGCAGGAGTTATTTCAGATCATTGTGCTGGCTGAATACACACAACACCAGCTCGTTTCTACCCACACATTTGCACAGAAGCATTTCCACGCACACAGCGGAGCTCAGTCAACTGAAGAGATGTCTGGTGGTTTCCATCCCAACATATGTTTCCCTCCAGACAAAGAAGGACCCGGTCATGACTCGGTGGCTGGAGTCACATACTGCCTCAGACAATCCCTAAATCCTGGGCACTACTGGTAAAGTTATCATTAGAATGAGACTGAATTTATTTTGGAAACTTGAATAATTATCCATGTTACAGCACCCGGGTTTGATTTTTTCCTACTGGAATACAAATGACTCACTTAAGGGGACTCTTCTTATTTACTAATGAAATTCAGAACTTTCTGGATTTAATTGGTTTGATTTTTAATAAAGAAACATGTTCCATTCTCAATGTATCCATCTCCAATAAATATTATAGAAATCTTCCAAAATATTTTCCTTGATATGCCAGTAATTTATGGAAAATTAATCAGGAGAACTAGGAGAACTTTTAGTAACCCTTTTTAACAAAGATTTTAATGACTGAGTGGAGAGGAGAACTTTGGCCACAGGTTTACTTGGCCAACACTTTGTGGTCATTACAATTAAGTAAAATTTTGCTAGGTTTTAAAGTCTTCAGGTTTAACCTAGAAAACCTAGAGGAATAGATCCTTTACACATACCAGACATTTAACCTACATCCTACTTAATGTATTTAATAAATCAATTAAATAATCCAACTTAAAGTTAGAAAAAACCCTGAAATTCAGACTATTAACTAGTGCAAGGTTACAGAGCACAAAAAGCCAAAATCCTACTTGGAACTACATTTCATCTTTCACATCCTTCAAATGCTTTTTCAGTCTTCCTTTGCGATAAACACCAAATTATTGTCTGTGAAATACACGAAGTATATCTAGAGCTTTTTACTTTAAATAATTGTGTGTATATATATGCTCTGTACAATTACAGTACCTGAATGTGTCCCGAGTGTTTGATCTATTAAAACTGTCAGAAGAAGTGGAAAGCATTAACATCCCCATTAACAAAACAGAGACTTGAGGTCAAGAGAAAACTCAATGATTTGTTTATGCTCCCACGTAAAGGTTTGTGGCACAGCCAGGAATTTAGGCCAGCTCTTTTAAGTTCCAGTCCAGAACTAACTGTTCTTGTCAAAACTGTAGCAAAAGAAATGTTTAATTTTTTTTACCAAGGCCATAGTAAATTTTCATTCTGCTTAAAATACTTATGTTAGACTGATTTTTTTTTTTTTTTTTTTTTACCAAGGCCATAGTAAATTCTCATTCTGCTCAAAATACTTACATTATGAATGCTGAATCAATCAATTGCAAGGAAGATTCTCTTTTTAAAAAGACCTAATGATGTGGCATATTCAGGAAAAAAGATAAATCTGCATCTTCATAAGAGAGACAAAGACAGGAGCTGCTTTGATGAAAACTCCTCTATTGAAAACTCAGTACTAATCAGGCCTAAGAATATAAAAATACTGAACATGTTCTTTTCCAGAAGTTAGGTGAGAACTACAAATAAATATGGCCCAAGTAACGAAGAGTAAGAGCTTTGGAAGAGACAGTTAATTTGTATGGCTTTGATGAGAAATTTATCAGCAGAGCAGGTAATAATTCTCTTCCACTCTAAAGGTATTTGTTTGCAAACTGTCAGGTGAAGGTGGACTTCAGACACAAATATGGTTTTGATGGTTTATTTTTTATTCGTATTTCTCTCTGAAAAATATCCTTTTGTGCTGGGGAAAGACTGCTGACTTCAGCAGTTTGAGCAAAAAAAAAAAGAAAATTAAAAGGAAATGAATGTATTAAATGTTTCAAAACCAGCTCAGATTGTTTGCATGTTTGTACTGTGAACTGAAGTATCACATAGCCTAAATCTGTGGAGACTCATTTGTAATAAAATATTGCAGATACAAATTAAACAAATAAAAGCCTGAAAACATTCCTTTCAGTTGAAGAAAGCTAAAAGCTGTAATACTCAAGATTGGTAGCCATTGATTTAAATGCCACATTAAAGAACTATTAGGATTATAAAGGGCTTTTTTGTTTTGGATCTGAAAGACAGCAAGACAAAATTTGGTAGATGAACGGGGCAAATACGTAAGAGGAAAATATAGAACCATCTTGAACACTTTGAAATGTCTAAGGGATATTAATAATTCTTGGTTTGGGATAAATACCAAATAGGTAAGGATAACCCTTCAATGTTAGCATGTAAGAAATGAAAAATTATTAGTTATTTAAAAATTATCTCTACAGGGTCACTGCTACCTGGTGACATATAACGGGCAAATACCTTCATGATGGTATCAGCAACAGCTTCTTGAGACAGGTGGTATTTTAGAGACTTCTCACTGCCCTTCAGCTAATAATAATCATGGAGGTAAACTGAGTTATGTTGTGTGCCACGAAAGTTGCCATAAAAATATTTCAGAATCAGACTTTGATTATGTTTCCATAAACCTTTATATGCTGTACATCTGTCTTTCAATCTATCAAGACAAATAAACTCATCTAAAAATCCCGTTATTCTCATTTTTAAAGAATTAAGCTATTGTCCTTTTGCTGGACGCACAATCCCTGTAACCAAGGCTGAGGCAGCAAGCCTTTCTCTGGCATGTATTTTCTACTCTAGTATGAGCAACTTGGTCTTAACATCTATCTTCCAATCAACGTTCTGCTCACGTTACTGCTAATTAGGCCCGAAATGTCTATATTTCTCTTTGAGGGTTATTAGAGGCAGTTCCTATCAGTTGTGATTGTACATCTAGATGTATAGAGTCGACGTACAGAGATGCATGCAGATGTATATCTGTATGGCCATAATGAGAACACTTTGATTGGATTCCCTTTTAAAATGCATTATTTTGATTTAGTTTGATTATTTAAAATCTTCAATCAGCTTAGCTGAATGCTTGAGCTTACGAGATTTTGGAAAGAATTAACAGATCACCAAATTCATCCTTGCAAATCAGTCTACCATCTCTTACTTTTATAAACATGCGACAGCTCTCACACCTACACTGAATTACTACTCTCTCCTACGCTTTGGGTTCGTGGTACGCCCGCACACGCTATCCTTTCATACATATTAATGGCAGCCGTTAGGCGCTAAGTCAGGCAGTTTGGCTCCCAGACTCCACACACGCCAAAGGGCAAGCGGCTGCCTCCACGCCGTTCTCTGATGCGGGTGCTTTGATTACATTACCCCTCAGCGCAGATTCAGGAGCAACTTTCTGTCGAGCATAAAGGGAAATTCACCAGTTTAGATTTTAGTCCCGTATTACTGCGCTGCTGCAGAATTAATATGGATGTCATGGAAGCTGTTCAAGAAGTGATGATGGATCTACCTGCAGAGCTCTGCGCAGACACTAGATTTTGGGAAAAATGTCCCCCTTTTTCCTCTTTAAAGCATAATGGCAGTATGACTCCACTGTACAGGGAGTGATTAGTGATTTCTTGAGTATTCACTTTTGACAGTTTGAAGGAAATTTGTAAGATGGTAAAATCTTGATGGTTACCAAGCACAAGGACCTATAAAGCTACTTCTACTTCTACACTCAACCATCCCGCCCACCCCAGCTCCACCAAGTCAGCAACCAGTTTTTAAAAAAATCTTGCCTACAGCAGTTAAAAAAAGCTAAACACAGGTTATATGAATTGGAGGAAAAGGATGAATTCCAAGATGAAGTACTTTTGACAAAATCTTTTAAAGTGAAGAAAGAAAATATTTCCTATGGCCAATTTTAAAGATACTGTGACATTCATACCCTGTAATCTCCTAAAGGGAGGACAGAAACACCGTCAAGGAGCAACTCCAACAGGAAGGAGCTTGTGTAGAGTGTGAATTATACACATTTGGATTTGGGTCTGTTAAAAGCATATGTTCTTGATTTAGTTTAATAATTTTTAAAAACTACACTCTAAACTGACGGATAAGAAAAAAAAAAAAATCTTCAGAAGTGAAAAGTTTCAATCCACCTTCACAAAATGGAATTGGACATGAAATTAGTTTGATGATCAGTTGTTTCAAATTGTATTTTAAAACCACTTGCAGTTTTAGAATTCTTTTCAAGTGCAAGTACTAAGAATAATTTGGTTCTGTTCTACTTTGACAGACAATTCATATAATTCACTGTTTCAAAGTACTTAGGTAAAGTAAAAATCTTTGATAACATACTAAGCTTCCTTAAAAAAAGTTTTATAGAATGGGTTACCTGAGATCTCAAATAAACAAATAACAAAAATATGATTCTTCAGCAAGTTCTCCTGAGCCTCCTAATCAATCAACATCTGGCAGTATTTCTTAGCTTTCCCTATGAAAAGCCATGTACAGATTGCAAAAGTGTCAGTTGCTCTGATAAATCTTAGTGGGTTAATGAGGCTGATTATTTCCTCTCTACAGGTGAGAAGAATATCAGTATATAGGCAGTGATCCGTTATTAGCGCATTCCAACAAGCGCTTTTATTTTCTGACAGAACTCATCTATAAATCTCACGGGATTTACACAGACATAATGGAACCAGTAGCTTCCCTGTGCTAAGTGTCTGCCGCTAAAGGTTTTGGCAATTAATTTATTACATTATTTTTATCTCCCATTTGTGCTATTAAAAAACATACCCATGCTTAGTTCAGTACTGTGTCAAGAACGCAATGGAAAAAGACAAGTAACCAGTAGCCTAAGCTGAGAGACATCTGCTACAATGAAATTGCTCTGGCTTAGGCTTCTTTAGAAGTCAAATGAGAAAAAAATATCTGAACAAATTGTATTTCCAGAGTTGAAATGTTTCAGCAAGTCTCAAAACACTAGAAGTAGTAATTTAACCTTTCACCCCAAGTCAAAATGACTGAATCACACACATCGGTGCTATTAATCTATGTCAAAATATACTCCAGTGTATTCAGGGCAATAAATATTAGGCAGAAGTATGAACTACAAGATATTACAATATATGATGCTGGATAATGAAAAATAGAGGTGCTAGGCAGAAATAAAACAAATGTAACTTGTGGACAGAATATTTTTATGCCAGACAGATTAGTAAGAGATTGAATCCTAAAGGAAAAGGACATTATAGAGAAATATAACTGCTATTTCATCATTTGGAAAAGAAAATTAAGAGTTCTATGTGTTAGAATGGAAATTTAACTCCTGAAACTCTGGTCCCACAGGGATCATTATCTGTGCAAACACTAGTTACAGAAGCACTTATACATGTTGTCATGGTTTAACCCCAGCTGGCAACTAAGCCTCACACAGCCGCTCACTCACTCGCCTCGCAGCAGGATGGGGAGAGAGCTGGAAGAGTGCAAGTGAGAAAAACTCACAGGTTGAGACAAAGACAGTTTGATAGGTAAAGCAAAACCACACATGCAAGCAAAGCAAAACAAGAAAAAACACTGTGTAGGCACTACTCAGCAGTAATGAAAACACCCCTCTATTATCAACGTTGCCTCCAGCACAAATCCAAAACATAGCCCCATACCAGCTACTATCGAGAAAATTAACTTTATCCCAGTCAAAACCAGCACACATCCATGTTTAAATGCCTTACTACAGCAAGCCAATTCAGCCACTCCAGTAGAGCTTCTCCTGAGCAGGAATTCCCAGTGACACAACTGCCTCCTGGAGAAATGCCACTGCCTGACGTGGGCTAGAATTCACCACTACACACACTGTTTGTGTGACCATGTAATCCTGGTATACGAAGGGCGTGGAACCCTTCAGTATGTGTATCTAGCTGTTAAGGAGCTCTCAAAAATTCACCCATAGCATAGTTACAGAGCACAACAATTACTGTACAATGAATCATAGTTAAAAACACGCTTACCTCACCATCTCCCCAGGTTTACCCGTGCCTGCCACTACCTTCAGTCACAGACAACCCTTTCCTTACAGCTGCACCTCCACCTGAGGGGCCATCTCCTGAGCCATCTTACAACCAGTAAGCTTCTGCCTAGCTGAAGTCCACAAGCAATCAGCTCCTGACCAGTACCTCAAGTTTTTGAGAAATGAAGTGTCAGTAGCACCTGTTGGGGATCAACCACCTCCAGCAACTTCTCAGATGGTTATAGGTTCCTCTGGGTGATCCAGAAACAGTAAGATCATGTTTTGAAAGGGAGAGCAGGGAAGAGACACAAGAAGCTCAGGGAGACTCAGATCTTTTTGTCAGTACCCAGATCAACAGCCAAGCTGAAGTTGCTGAAGCTCTAGACTAAGGATAGTGAAGACTAATGCCTCTGTTTATGTGGCTTCTTTGGACAAATCTTAAGTCCCAAATGGGCATTACTTGTTTCTCTGTTTCCTCTGGAGTACAGACCAAAAGAAGTAGTTTCCAGATTTACATTTTTTCTCAAGGTTGTGTGCCTTGCTCTTGGCCAAGAAGGCAGCTTGAATTTACACGTACTCTAAATGAACATTAACTTCAGAGAGCCCAAAAAAGAATTACAGATACCAGCTCATCCCACAGAACCATGAAGGAGGCTTTGTGCATCCAGAAATCACTGTCTCACTGCAGGTTATCCCACTTCTGGAGTGTCTGTGCAGGAACAGCGAAATGAGAGATATTTAACAACAAAAAGACACTTAGGAACTGAATGAGAAAAGGACCAAAATGATAAGCAAATGATTAAGACACCAAACTCCACATAACATCTTCTGTCAAATATGTACACACACACTTAATCTCTTTTAAATTCCGGCAATATTTTTTCATGCAAAAGTTTACATGTAAATTATGTGCAAGTGATAGCACATAACTATAGCACAGTTCCACTTATTTACAACATATTTATCTTAATTAATTTTATCAGAAATTAGCTTCAGCATCATCAGTGTGCAGAAAAAGGAACAGACAAGAAAACTGAGGTTTTGCTGCCTGGCACACCCCTGAGATTCCTACCCTCCTGCAGCTCTAGGTATCCAAGCATCATCCGAAAGAACTGAGGCTGTTTGACAAGTAAGGAGGGATTTGAAGTCATCAGAGATGCTGAACAATTAAAGCCCTAGGAGCTGGTTTTGGAAAGGGCTCTTTTTGATGTTTTCTGCCCGTCTTATAGGGAAACTACCTTTGATAATCTGGATGACTGGCTCAGAACATTACAAAATCAAAGTTAGTTCCCACAACATCAAACTTTAATTTAGACAGAAATGCCTCCCTCAGAGTTAAAATGCTCTTAATACATGGTTAGCCTTAATCTTGCATGTTCCCCTGATTCAACATAATATTTCATTCTGACCTTTCACTGAGAGTTAAAAATAAACGATGACAATTAGAATTATGTACTACTGAAGATAAAAGTAGCCTCAAAGTCTACTTTACACTAGAAACATTCCACCCATTTTGGCCAGTTTGCCTTCTGCAACTGAAAGGTGAAAGGAAGGAAAGATGAAAAGCTAGGATTGCAAACAGAAAACATTTTCAGTGACAAACTGTTAGCTTTTTAAATATATCACCTGTGCGTGCACATATTTTTATAATGAAAGAGACAACACGCTTCTAAAACGTGCTTTCATTGTTTCTTCTCTGAGGAAGGCAAATATATTTAATGTTCTGCTTTGATGGGTCCTAAAGGGGAGTCTTTTCTTAATTTTGCCATTGAAACACAGCCTAATTATGTTACTACAGAAATCTACATTATCTATATACTGTATATACATACAATTATACATAATGTATAGATACAGTTATGGAGAGAGAGGAAAATGTAATGACCAACAGACCTGACAACAGAAGACAAAAAAAAAGAACAAGAAGACAAAAAGTCTTCCAGTAATCTACACTGGAACCTGAATATTGAAGTTCAGATGGATGCATCTGCAATCAGAAGGATGCTGCTTCAAAATACTTTTCTACCTTTGTTAAACAGCTTTCTAGCTATGTGTTTGCTGTTTTGTTTTTGTTTTTTTTTAAATTGACTTTCAGTTTTAAAGAAGCAGAAATGCCCAAGCCCCTTGATACACCATGGGAGAGTGAGGAGGATCACTACAGCCTTGCTGTTTGTGCTAATAAGACAGTAACTCAATTTACTTGAGTACTGATCAATGCTAAACAATCAGAGAAGTTCATGTATTATGTATTTCAGAAGAACCTGTGCTTTTTAGCGGAATGTCACAAGGTTAAACTACTGGTAGACACTGTTTCCCTCGAGCCCAATTTCTGCTACAGTGCTTCCTATCCACATAACGAAGAAACAATAGCAAAAGAAAGCATTGTTAGGAACACATAACAAACTGCTCTCATAAACTTCAACCTTCAAAAGTCATTATATTTTACAGTTCGACGCAGCAGACGATTATTGGGCCTCCATTTGGCTGGCTACATCAAGCAACGTACACTATTTTTTACCATGTCTCAGTAATTATTGATAGAACGATTGTCATGGCTCGCACCGTTAATACCAGTGCATTAGCCATTGAAACAGTTTGTTACGCCCTTCCTGGCAGGTATACTGCAGTGCTATAAAATCTGCCTCTACTTATCATATCCTTAACAATTACTTGAGGAAATATCCAAAATATAAAACTTTCAAGTTATCTCTTCTTCCTGCCACTGACTGTTTTCTGTGGTTGATTTAATTGTTTTACACTAAATCGTACTACGAATACCAAATAACTTCTTTCCAGTTCTCAGCAATTCACAATAAAGTTTTCTTTGATTTTTAAATCAAATGAGACCATTTCACACTCATAACTAAAAGACAGAATACTTCTGCTTCTTTATGCAATATTCTGCTGATGGGTACCTGTGAGAGCTGTTCCTCTTAAATGATAACTCAAATACGATTACCAGGGAGTAATGATAATTGGTAAAAACAGAGACAAAACTTATTTATTTAATGTTATAATGTTACATGGAGGATCTCATTCATATGCTAATGAACAGCTCCTCCTGAAGTCACAGCACAACTATGACGTGTTAATTGTAGTACTTCAAATTCATTTTTATTTAGTTTTGACCCCGCAACATTCACAAATACAGACTGGAACAAGGTGCCCAGCGTTTGGGGAATCATCACTCTCGGAAATATTTAAAAACGACTGGAAAAAATGCAACACCAAAGTTTGCCCAGCTTTGAATGGGGTTTGGACAAGAAGACATCAAAGGACTCTGCAGGGCCTAGATCATTCCATGATTCTTTGATGATAACCGGCAAAACTAGGTTCCTAAACTCTCTGCACACAATCCTATATTTCATGTGAGCAAATGAATGGAAAACAGTTTAAGCTGTACAGCAGCTCTATATGGGATCAGACTCTGAGAATTCACAAAGAAAATTACAAATGCTAACCACGGCTTTTAGAACCGAGAGAGATGGAGAACGTACAATACCACGAAACACTTATCGAGATGTTCAGAGGCATTAATGCCACTATTTATATATCAACATATATTGCAAAGGTTACTTAACATCTCCTTAGATTAGTATGTTGTTCAGAATCAAGTTAAAATTTATGACTGGAATTTTGAATAATTTATAGATATCACATGCTAGGGTACTTCAGAGTTTCAATTCAGTGGAATGAATATGAACATCTAGATCAAATACATAATATATAGATATGGAATTAATTGCATACAGAAAGAAAGGCAAGTAAGAGAGCCAGATGAAAAGGAAAAGCGGGTGCACGTTCCGCTGAACATAGCCACTTTTTGTGAGGTAAAGAGAAGCACTGCGAGAAATGGGTCACAAGCAAAGAATAACACAATGATCACAAAATACGTCATCCTTCTGTTCTGAAATCTGTAAGCACGCAAAACTTGATGAGGAGTGCAAAGGGCAGGAGAATGGTCCTGTCCTGGCAGGGAACATCCCGAATGCTGCAGGTCAGCCAATGCTCTTGGTCTCCAATCAACGTTCTGCTACAGCCAGACCCTCCCTGCCAGCCCCTGCCTGCCTCAGCCCCTCAAACCACAGTCTGAAGTCCATTGCTAAACTAATCTGGTAAAATATAACTGACTCATTATCTTTATTAAAGATCATTAATTAAAAGCAGTATTAGAACCATTATGATATTGGTATCCCAGGGTAATTTTCGAAGGTAAGTTCAATCTGACACAATGAAAACGGAGCCCTTTTAACAGGCGATTATCAAGATAAAACTGCAAACCCTTAGGAAAACCAGTATCATCTGCTACACGCTTTAACATTACAACTTCCCATGGCCTTTAGGTCTTTTACATATGTAATTCCACATTTTTACTAATAACCATTAGCATATATTTACTGTAGTTGTACTCCTGATTTTGTTTATCGGCAGTGATCTGTGTTGGTAACTGCCAAACCCAGCATACTGACACGTTTGTAAAAAGATGGTATGCATGCACACATAGGCAAGACCCAGGGAAAAAGTACTGATTTCTAGGATGGCAGTCTCAATAATCTTCATAATAATTAAAATCTTATACAAGTGGGTAATTAGATGAGTTGGATCTCTCTCCAGTACTTGCTTGCATACCCATTGAAATTGCTGGGAAGGGAATCAGAACCCCAGTCTTTCTGTTTTAACATTTTACTTTCTAAAAACCCACCCTTAACTTCAAGGTTCAGGGTCACTATTTAAATCAAAGCTTAAATATCCAGACACTAGATTTTCTCTTCTTTCAAGTGAGTCTTTTTGAAAAAAATAAACATCCTTTAATTCCACTAGATCAGGTTAACATATTTCCAAGGATACATTACTTTTGCAGATGGCTTGAATTGGAGAACTGCTATAGTTATCATTATGCAGCTATTCAAATAGAAAATTTTTAGAACTTGGCAAAAAGAAGAAAAATAATTTGTCTCATATATGCCGTCCAGACTCAGTACAGGCAGGCAGGCAAAATGTAAAAATCTTAATACTAAAAATAGTCAACCAGAAGAATGCTTGAAAAATTGGAGATTGTAAGTATGTCTGACTTACAGATATGAAATTAATATATCCAAGGTAGGGAAGAACAGCATAGCAGTAGGATTATTTACACAGAAAAAAAATACAAAGTCTGAATGACGCACAGGAAAGAAGTAATGCTATGTAAAATTTAAGATCTAGAGGTGCAAAAAAAGGGGGTTTTTTTCCTTTCTTTTTTTTTTCTGCAGTTTCTTAGACTGTGCTGAAAACGGATCCATACGTACAATCAGGTTTACACATCAAACCATACCAAGTGTGTGGAATCGATTTTCAAGTGTTTATGGATGCAACCATAAGTCATCACAAAAACCGGAAGAAAAAATGCCACTGAAATAGCTAATGGCTACAAAAATCCAATTTCTCTCCTGTTACATTTCATTGTGGGAAATAACAGAACTTCATGAACTGATAGACTAACTCATGTGCTCGGGGGACCTTGACTCTAATCCTTCTTTGGGAGTTAGCTAGTCATGAAAAGGTGTTTAAAAATCTTCATCTAGCTCATACAAATAATTGACAACGTCACAAAAGCAGTCTACAATCAGAATTTGAAAAAAAAGTTGCCAGTCAGGTCAGAAATGAGATTAATTTACAGATAAGCACAGAGAGACTTTTGCAACTCTTCCAAAGGTTTTTAATCTCAATACTTTATCAGAGCCATTTACTTTAATGCATTATATTTTCCTTTAGGCTGCAGGCAAACAGAAAAACAAAACAAAAAGCAATTTAAGCACAGAATCACAGAATCATAGAATCCTTGAAAATAACCAGATCCAATGCGAGAGAGTTAGGTCAAATCTAATCTGTTGTAAAAATCATAGCAACGTGCAAATGACTCAAAGAAAATGGCCTATTTTTAATATAACGACGTCCTGTCTGCAGAATATGATAATACAGGATAGACCTGAAATTAATCTTAGAATACTTCACTTACTGATTCTTCCATAAAAAGTAACTGCAACAATTAGCAATTTAATACATTTTCATTCATGAGCAATGAAGAAAGGTCTTGTTCATATTTGATAAGAGTATAAAGCAGATCCGAGGCAATGTAATTAACCAGTTATACTTCTTATTAGATTAAAGTTGTCTTTTCAGTCAGAACTGATATTTATAACTCGCTATCTGAAATAACAGTTTATCTGTTTTCACCACATTGCTGTATTACAGAATGCTGAGTTAATAGTGTGGGTTTCTTAGAAAAACAACAAAACAAATAAATAATCATACAATGGTACCCTTTTCTCAAGCTTCCTACAACAGGATTATATATATATATATAATTATTTGCGGATATATGAATACACATGCTAAAGTCTGGACACAAACATGATACAAACATGTGGCAAACTGGTTTCTAGAATTATTTGTGGGACTACTCTTTGCAAAGAAAGGCTGAAAAAATCAAAATATGAAGCTGCACTAACCTTTCATTAAAGAAGCTTTATTCTACAAGACAAAACATTCACAAACAGCTTAACTACCATTTTGGACTCTTTTTCCTATGTTTTTTATTTCACAGGTACGGCTAGACAATTATTTAAAATGCAGCCCTGAATAAATAAAAGTAAAGGAAAGACTCCCAAAGCATACGGAGTGATGCTTCTTCCTTCTAAGAATATGCACAATGGTGTTCTGTTTACATTTATTTCATTTCTGAAATAATAGATTATTCTTCCGACGAGTTCTGAGAATCTGTGTCTCCACAGATGTAAAGGCGATAAGACAAAAAGTGATTTACCTTGACCTTTCTACATGGTTTTCTGGAGATTTTGTTTTGTTGTTGTTTTTTTTTTTTTTTTAAGTTTCAAAGGCATTAGAACTAAAAATAGATGACGAACTGTACTCAAAATACTAAGAACTGGCAATTTTCTCCCAGTATCATTTTTGATAATAGATATTTTTAAAAAACGAAACTTGCTGCCTTTTTCATTGTGAAGCTGAGCAATACATGAGTTGATAGTTTCGTTGCTTTGTTTGGATATAGTATTGATTTCAGTCTTCAAAGGCCAATACAAACAAATTTGCACCCCAATTAGCTTTCATTAATCAGTTTGTTTCCCGGGGCTATACACTACCACACGGCAGACTCTGGCTGAACTACTAACTGAAAGCAGCAACACACAACTGTAACCAATTAATTTGAAGGGGGAAAAAAAGGGAAAACAAAGCAATGTTATAACCTTAGCTTTCCACTGATTTCTCCTGTGTGCCAAACAGAATCTGGTTCCGATTTTTAAGCTGACAATTTTCCTATTAAAGAGATCAATACAGAGAACAACAGAAAAGAAACAATAAAATACACACAACTGCGATATATTCTGCAAATATACCCTTTAAGTAAACATTTTGACTTGAGTGGAATACACCACCTTTTTTAATGGATGAAAATATCTATTCTTGACCACCTTGATTACTAGTTAAAAGGAGAAAGGGGCAGATATGCCTGCTATTCGAACTGTGAGAAGCCACAGCAAAGACCACGTGGCCACCGGGAGATCTTGGGCGGCCCAAGGCGCTCGATCTAGCTTTGAAAGTAGGGCAAGGCAGGGCCAGCTGCTCCTAAATCTCAGGTAATTATATTAAGACCTTCTTCTTTTTCTTCCGCCTTCCCTTCTCTTCCCTTGAGCTACAACAATAAAAACTTTTAAATGCATATGCAAATAAATAATTTAACTAAATCACTTTGATCACTAGAAACTGTTAGTTAACATTAGAATGTTTCAGCTGAGAGAGATTCAGAGAGATTAATTTGTCTTCCACTGTGCACAACAGCTATTCAAAATCCTCTAAAGACCAGGCTGTGTTGTAATGAAGCATATTTACAGCTTTCTTTATATTTTATTTAGCAAGTAAATACTCTGGCATTTTCAAACTGAAGGAATCTTATTTGTTTTCACGGAATACATCTTCCCAAACACCAGCGCGTGCAGAGAACGCTACTCCATTTACAATGTACTCTGTTCACAAGCCAAAAAGCACTCGGGAAATCTTGCCCTGGGTCTCCAGATTTTCATTTCATAATCTAGTGTGCATGGATGTTAAATTTCCTACCCAACCATACCCCTAGATTTGGAACAACATCACGATACGTTGCTGACTGCAGCTATTAGTGCTTTTTGCTTTCTAGAGACCCATCCCAGTTAAAACTGCTCACTAGATGACATTTCTTCCACACCTCAAAACCACATCACCAAATGGTCTGTGAAATTTCTAGGGGGCTACAGACCATTACTCTTTAACTACCACCGAGTAAAGCCTGAAGGAGAGCTGAATATTTATTCAGATTTCAGTATCCTGATTTACAGATGACACTCTTTGGTGGACAGCTTGATGTTGACCAAGAAAACTTTACACTTCAACACAAACTTCCTCAAAAGTAAACTGAAAATAGAAGTACTTTATGCACCATGCAAACCAGACATTACCGTTTCACATAGCTACAAGAAGAAACGACAGAGAAACCAAACTTAACCTATCAAACTAAGATTACATCTTAAAGGCCCCTCTTCTCCTGTAGCCAACTTGCTTCAGATGCCTTCCTGACAAAACCTCCTCGGGGACTCCGTCTTCCTCAGGTTTCTTTAGTCAGAGAAGCCCATTTGAAAGGGGAGCCTGGTAGCTTTTAGAGTTAATCTCTGGTCTGAGTTTTTCAAGGAGCTGAGCAAATTTAACACATTCCTCCCCCTCACACTTGTTCTTACATCCCAAATGTGTTTATTTTTAATGGATGTAAGAAATATTTACGAAATGTATCCAAATAAATGAAAGACGTTGATTACTTTATTCCTTTTTTGAGATGCAAATGTTGTTTTCCCCGATCAGGCATGCTCTCTTTATCTGACTGACCAGAGAGCCGGGGATCTGCTGGCCCTGTGAGCAGTTACGCTTTGAAGCTCTTCTCCCTTACTCATCCGGTAATCAAAGACCTGCAGGTAGACACATTCTGCAACAAACTGATAGTGGAAAGTGTTTGTATCCACTGAACTTTTATTTTTCATCAACCTGCGCATATTGTCCTTTAGATAACCTCCAAATAAGATTAAATACGTGTTACGCCACGTGTCTTTTCATTGAAACGAGATATAGAGATAATAAGCCATTTTCAAGTGACAGTAGTTTTGGAATTTAAATCTCTTCAAGGAATATTGTAGTATCATCAAAAAGTCTTCTGTGTAGAGGCACACTTTCATGTCTTTGAAGACATCAAATATCATCAACTGGGAGATGTAACTCTCTGCATCCCTTCCAGAATTGAAATCTCCCAGAACACAACGTAAAAAAGGTAGCAGTGGATTTAGGCTAACTATGTACACGCATGTTATCCCAGTCTTTCATATGAATTCTTTATATTGAAAAGTAGGATTAATTGTGTGACATTTGGATTTCTAGTAGGTCAGTGCAGAATTACACATTTTATAAAGGTTTACCAAAAGGAAGTTTTTAAAACTCCTTGTGAAGATCACTGTATGCAGCTGAATACCCGGACTAAAATATGAGGGATGAAGCATTTTAGCACTATTCTTATGGAATATTTCAGCTGCATAAACTTGTTTCATGACAATGATGAGCAGCCTCATGGATCAAACAGGCGGTGGTACACCACCGCTAGCAGTATTAATCGAGAAAGAAGAGAGTATTCTACAAACTCCCGGCTTTCTATTTCAGTCTTAAAGAAACTCGCAAGTTTTTATTCCCCCAGGCCGTAATTACTAGTAAGTGGAAGAAGCTCATGAATTGAAGATATAACAATTGTGATTTTCATAATTAAGGATAAAATTTTAAACATGGTTCAGATTTAAAGGAAGAAGAAAATTAAGGTTAGACTAAAAAGATTTCAGAGCTTTCATAATCCTTATACCAATGTTGTATTGAAGTTTTGCCATTCACTTTAGAGGATAAAATACACATTTTAAGAGCTATAATATTTAAAAATTAAAGTGGTAAGAAAAGCCAAGTTGAAAAGCTATTTTCTAACACGTTTCTAGTCAGTAGACCTAGCAAGTATGCTTTTGTATACAGGATGGCATCAAAAGAGGTGCCATGATTCGGAAGACTGTTTAAAAACACTGCCTTTTCAAAACTGAAGGACATAAATCATGCTTATAATATGAACCGAAGGAAAGAAAATCCCCAATATGCCCATCTTTGTTCTCAGGAGATCAACTGAATTGCAACTCTGCTTCTCCCCAGCTTGTCACAGAACAGCAAGATGAAGCATGTTTGTAAACGCTGGTGACAGCAGCAGGTACGAGCAAGGCGGTAGGAAGGCTATTAAGTATGAAAATTCCAACCTCAGAGTGCCAATTCTCACCTGGTTCAAACTGGATATAGTTTTACTCAGATCGGCGACGTTAACCCTTCACGCTACCTGAAGGTTTGGCCAGAAGAGTGGAAGCAATTGCCTTGCTGTACGGACAACTTTGTTGGCGTGTGGAATACAAAACTGCTAATGGCGCAGGCTGGGGGGCCGAATTCAGGCCCTGTCCTCCGCGTCGGGAGAGACCCCGCAGGAGAAAGGAGGCACTGGGTGACCTCCCAGCACCATTACCCACTGCAGCAAACCGCTGTCGAAGGAGGGATCCTGCATCTTTCCCTTGCATCGGAACTATGGCGGTTAAAGAGCAGAGAGAGTCGCCTCAGCGACCGGAGCTACGGAAGCTGCGTTTCTCATTTGGTTTGTTTCCTGTTTCCTTTCTGATCACACGTGGGATCCCCTGATCGCTAAGAGATCACTGCATCCTCGAGTGCGCAGTCCGATGCAGAGCACAGAGGCGAGCCCGTGCTTTCACCAGCACTTCACGGTGCCATCAGCCAGCTGAAAGCTCATCAAGAGAGTCTGAGCCTAGAAACAACGCAGTAGCTGCATCAAATGGTGTCATCTTAAACAACATCTGTTCTTACTTTAAGCTCTCTTTCTGGGTTTCACGTTCATAGAAGTCTACAAAGGAATGTAACACACCCCATCGTTCTGAACTTGCACCAAGTGGAGGGATACCAGCTACCAAAAAGAACACCTACTAGTGCTGCCTGAGCTGAACATTGTTCTAAATAATATTTTTTCTTAAAATAGTACCATATAAGTTTAATTATCAGAAGAAATTTTTAAGGTAAGCAAAATTACTGCTACATGCTCCTTGAAACGTAATTTCCAGGAGATTTTTTTATTCTGATGCAATACCTGATTAATCTTTTCTTTATTATTTTATTTTATTACTTAGAACAGGACAATTTGTAATATATTTGATTTAAAATGCCATTCAGCTATATATTACTATTATATACTAATATTGCCACAGTTGTCAAACAGTAGCATAAAAAATAAAATATTTTTGGAGGCTTCTGATACCTGCAAAAAAGATAATGAAGTCATTGGACAGCATTATCTGATGGGACACCTCCATGGATGACAAAGTTAGGTAAGAAAGAAGAATTGAAAGGTTATCCTAAAGGGATATTGCCATCATGTTAACATGCCTTATTTTAATATTGCATTCAGATTTATTACAGATTTATTACAGATTTACTACTGAAGCACAGTAACTGTATGGAGTCCAGGCAATCACAACTAATTGCAACACAACACACTAGTTTTGAAGTGTATTAAGTATATTAGGAAGGTGTATTACGAGCTATTATGTTTCAAAAAATAAACTATCCCTCACTCATCAAAATGTGCTTTTTTCGCATAGATTATCCAACTGGCAGCAGACAAATTGTTCAAGACCTGTATCGCGACTACAGAAATAGTTTCAAAAAAGATAGTAAGCACAACAGCCACAATGACTCTCTGAGGCATTAAAAGCTGAACAGAAAACAAAAACTTGACAACACGTGCGTGCTAACTAGCACATACAAACTGTGAGCACCCACGTGGGCTTGGACCCGAGATGGCTTTGCAGAACCATTTCTCCTCCCCGGCCAAGCGCTGACCTGTGCTGCCGTGTCCTGCTGAGGGGAAGGACCAGGGCCAGCCCACGGGGCTTGAATCCAGGGAACAGCGACCCAGAAACTCCTGTGGGATTTCAACGGACAAAAGCTGAGGAGTTTTCAGCAGAGAGCGGTCAAAGTGCTCCTGCTCCTACAAAAAAGTAAGAAGCTAATAAAATATATCAAGATTAATTTATATTGGAATAATATAAGTAGAAGAAATTGGATGAATCCCCTTCCTCAAAAGACCCAACTTTGATCCTTAAAATCTTTCAGTAAGTTTAAATTAACTACAAGTAATCACTATTCACCACTACAGCCTTTTCTTTACCCTCGGAACCTCACTTAAAGCTTTGATCTTATTCTTACCCAGCTAATTTCATTCTGCTTAAATATTACAGATTGCTTTGATAAAGCCTTCCCATGCTTCTCTATTTTACAGGTTTGACTTCAACAGCAGCACTCAGTGCAGCTGCTAACTTAAAGCCACGTTTGCAAAGTGGAATCTATAGGTCACTGTACCTGTGAAGATATTATACTGCTAAAAAATATGAAGGTTTCCTGATCAGTTTATTACATCTGTAATTATCCAAAGCCAAGACAATTATGTAAGAAAAAGGACAAATTGCCTAGACTGACATTAAATAGCTTCAACCAGAAAGTCTTAATTTACACACTGACTAGACTGCAAAAATTTACATTTATGTTTTTATGATGCTATATTTAACCAGGTATGAATGGACCTTTAGGAAAGAAGCTATTAAAATGCAGTGATATATTTGTCCATTCATTCTATTGTCCAGCCCCTCTCCAAACCAACTACAAAGTTTAACTCAGAGACCGAGAGAACCAAACGCTGCCAGAGACAGCCGAGTGCTCTCCGAGCCGAAAGCTTGCTGCTCCGCAGACATCGGAGACAACGTCACGTCAGGAAAAGGGACTTATATGTCAAAGTGATTTTGTCAACGCTCATTTTGTTGTTGTTACTGTGGCAGTGTGAAGTCCAACACAACAACTGCAGATTGGAGGCACGGTAAAATTCTGATATGAGCCTGCTACTCTCATGAAGCCAAAACTCAATTAGGGGAGAGGTTTTCATGGAACAAGGACTGTGAAAGTATGCAAACCACACAAAATAAAATGCTACACATAGAAAAAAAAAACAAAACCCAACAAACAAAACCCACTAGATTTATCCAAAGAGTATTAATAAACATCTAATATACAAAAGTGTATCTGGACTGTGTGCTGCATCACTTTTCATTCTGAGGGTGTACAGTCTGCTGTAAGGTGTCTTATTTTCTGAAAGTCTCCACCTTATGAAACTGAGAACGTGCAAAATAGCCTACGAACGTGCCATTCCCCTACAGAGAAAGAAAGAAGTCAGAATATAATTGAAGAGCACTGTGATTATTTCACAAATTGCTACCATACCTAGAAATTCCACTCTGCTGGACGCAGTATAGGAGATTATATGACAGAGATTTTGATAATAGAATGTTCAGCAAACAACTTCTAACTTCTCACCTTGAATTTAATCAGATATTTCTCCAGAAAAAAACATCATATATGAGAAGGAGAGTGTTTCTAGCACCTCTTAAAAAAAAAATAATTTAAAGATGGAATATATCTTGAAAGCAGTATCTGAAGGTATTCTTGGAAATACCTACCATGTGTTTAATTTTTTCTGATTCATTTTTTGACTGTGGCAATAGATACTGAAACTATAAAAATAACTGATTCTTGAGCACTGAGAAGTATTTTTTTCTCTGTGTATAATACAGTCAGTCGGTGTGCTTATGTCACAGAGATGCCAGTGTGAGCAAGGAATACAGCACTCAATAAATCTGTTGGCCTGAGTATTTAGGTGGAAAGAGTCATTGTAAAAACCTCAATATTATTGCCATTACAGAACATTATAAAGGTACTATTTCCTTCCTCAAACATGTGAACCAAATGCAAAAAAAGACAAATTCCTCCTTTTGATTGCACAAATCATATCTATATCAGATTCTTCTGGTTTGTATTTGGATTCAGTTTTTTTTCTTTAATTGCAGTGTCCCAGATTGTAAATCAAAGTTCTATGTGAGACTGTAAGGAAGTTTATTTCTACATAATATACATAATGTAAATATTGTCAGTGCTGAGTGAATTAGCTTTTTTTTTGTTCAGTCAGCGTGTGAAGTATCATCAGCTACACCCATCTGACAATCCACTACTGAAGGAAAAAAAGACAAACAGTAATCAGAATTATATGATATTATAATCTCATACTGGATCTTTGACTACTATAAAAAGAAACATTTTCAAACTACTTGTGGAAGCTGTAATGTTGAAAATACAACAAAAATCACGACAAATACTCAGAATGAAAAAAAAACATTTTGCATTGCATAAACTGCATTGTGCTGCTCCTCTGCTAAGTGTAAAGAGTGACATTCAACCTCTTTGTGTTTCCAGTATATTCAACCTCAATGCAAGAGTAAAGTCAAATCCTGGTGTTATACTAAAAGATATCCTTAAGTATCTGCAAAATAATTAAGGTAAGAGGATCTTCATCCAAATGTCAGATTGGATTAAATGTTACCTGTCCAGCACAAAGATTTTGTAATATTAAAACGTGTTAAAGACCCTGAAGGTTTAACATTTTTGGAAGTCTGTTGAAGAAGATATATGAGATAGAGTATAAAGGAGTGAATATTTCAAGCTCTTGGAAATTCTTGTGGTGTAGAGCACCTCCATGCTGTGGCAAGCCACCCATTTTCATGCAGAATATAGGTAATAGGTAGATCTGCAGCTAATTAGGCTTATTATGCAATCATCAGCTTGATGCAGGAATCAATCAACTGCACCCTGCATGTGCACCCTTTGAGCATTCAGTGGGAGCTGGGAAGACAGGACAACTGTAAGACACCACTACCAGGCCAAGTCGTCTACGGTCGGCTTCTGGCTGCCTAAGGAGCCAACTGGGAATTGGATTTGGAACCACGTTTTTTCAAGGTCACCACTGGTCTTGTGAACACAGGCAACCCATCATGCTATGAGGGAAGGGATAAAAAGCAGAGAGTAACCAGCTGGCATTTTAAAATTAGATACTGGAATAATATTCAAGGATGTTAGGTAAGAAGAAGGCTACAGGTAAGGTTGTATCCATGGCCCTGATACAGGCTACGCATCAGAAGGTGGGAAAAACTCCTCAGAGACTGGACGTGTCTTCAGGGCTTTCTTTTCACCAGGAGAGCTGCACACATCCTTGCACTAGCTCAAAATTGGACTTTATATTCCATTGCATCTCCATGGGTCATGTCCTGTGATTGATGTTCTCATATTAATACTTACTATGTCTGAATGAAGGATCTCAGCCTCCTCAACTTTACTCCTCATATGCAAGTAACGAGTAAATACACTCCTAGTGTATGTGAGAACAGGGGGGAAATCTTACTTCAGTGACACTTCCAGAAGAGATGTATCTGAAGCCAAATCGGCATAAGGCGAATGGATTTTTTTTTTAGTACTCTGAAGTGGCTCCTTTGCTTACTCACCCCACTTACATTTATCCACCTGCTGCTCTCACTAGTATCTCACTGGTAGCTGCTTCACTTTCAATACTGGGTTCCTTTAAAATAAGCTAAATTAGGAACTATTTGATGTCTCCCAAATTAGCTATTTCTAGCAGGAACATCAACCTGAAAGAAGCCTAGCCACCCGGGAAACTCTGTCAAATGCAGCAGACATCAAAGGGAAAACACTGCCTGCCATCCTCTGTTCAGCTCAGCAAGAAGCACTCACCCACCCAGGCTTCACTTCTCTAAAGCTCTGCCTATTCCAACATCAGCCACCTACAAGCAAAGCAAATGCAGAAAGTTTTCCTGCATTCTACGCATCTCTCTGGAAAGCCAGTAGCCCCTGGGCTACCAGGGAGCTCTGCTGGAGATGACAAACCGGACCCCTGACGTGCAGCAGTTATTCCAGCGACGGCTGTGATTTCATCACAGAGGTTCTTCACGCAGCTTCTTCTCTTTGGCACACGTGTGAATACCTACCCAACACACAGAGCAGGAAGCATTGCTGCGGGCACCACGGACTTTTAAAATTGTCTTCATCCTGCAAATGTACATTGAAGCGAACACATGCGGCCAAGGTAGCTGAAATAAATTTAGGTATCATGGTTCCCTCCCACCTTTCAACAAGTGGACTGAACACACTTTTATGTCGCTCCTTGACCATTTCTGTGCTCTACTTTCAGACAATAAATAGGCTATCTTGGCTTCTCTCTGACTGGTACTCACACCTCCATACTGCTTGCAGTTTCCCCAGTCTAGACTATCTTCATGATCTGAAGCAGCAATGGCCCCTCCTAATCCCGTCAAGACGTTTGTACAGACTCCTGGTAATCTCGGAGCAACAATTTTGCAGCAGTTTGTGGCTGACAGGAGCAAAATCCGTGACTCTAACAAAGCCAAACAGCGACCAAACCAAAGTGTTTCTAAGAAGCTGCAGGAAGAACATGAGATAAGGAGGCGAGACATCGGTGTACAGGAAAGATAAAGTGATTAAAGGAAGGGTACTCAGGAGTAATAAAACTTTTTTTTTTTTTCATTCAGCAGTTATTCCAGGTGGTCTCTGAGATTTCTTGGCATGACAAACCTCACACTGCTACCACTGCGTCTTGCAATTCCCATTTGGTTATTTATCAGTTTAACTGTCAAAAGACATACAGAAATTTCTTTAGCAAAAACAGATGGTTTCAGCTCCAATGCATGAAATAACAGGTCTTTCTTACATTGCTGTATCTGAAACACCACATTCTGTAATGCTGCAGTGGCTGCAAAGAATATTTGAGTGGTTAAAAGGCAGAATTATCCAACTATTCCTGCCATTTTAATCATCTCAATATCTATATACATATAAAACAAAAGAATGATGTTCTTTTTTTCTTTACTATTTAATTTCAATAGTGTCTGCATAAGCAAGAAAAACATAAAACCAAATTTTCTTTCTGGAACAAATATTCGACCTGTCAAGAACAGCACTTGATGTCAGGATTCTGAAGTTCTGGACGAAATGACAGACCAGTGGAGGGAATCTGATAACAGATTAAAGAGATGTGCTCCATGCAGTCATGAAAGTACTTGAAATAAGAAACAAGAAGATGGGAAATAAGCGAAAGAAACAACGGTGGAGAGAAAGGAGCTGCTTTCTGAGCCTTCTGTTGTGATTCCGTGAAAAATAAGTGATACAGAATTTTATAAAGAAATTTCAGAAACTCTGTGCATGAAGAGCCAGCAGAGTGAACTGGAAGACACTTTGGTTATGTATACTTGCCTTCGCACACTCATGAGCTACAACATTTGTTATGTGGTATTTGGGGCACTCACTATACTTGTCTGGACTGACACTGATCAAAGGCAGCTCTATATCCAACATTTAAAAAGCTATCAGCTTGTGCGCTTCTACAGAAAGCAACAGTCCCAACACGCAATGAGCTGTGCATTTCCATATATCTGCCCACCAGCTGGAGAGGAACCCCCTTCTGGCAGGTAATACAACCAACTGTGGGTTAGACTTGTTGATTTAACAAGCCCAGAACAGTAATAATGACTCTGCGACTGTGTTCTTCTCTTGGTACTCCCCCTTCATTTCCACTAACGCCCATTCATGCGGTGTGCCACCACCCTGTGCTGTAACGCGCCGAGTAGCACCTCAGACCAGTGCCAACTGGTACTTACGCCGTGTACCTTTAACCGGGCTGTTTACCTGCTGGCACGCAGCTCCCAGCATGAGGATTACTCAGAAAGGGAAGGAAGTGAACGAATTCCGGCCTTTCCAGAGTAAGGAACCCTTCCTTACAACTCTGTCATTGTGGTTAACAGCTATGGACAGGTCCGTGGGACGTCTTTGTATCTTCTCTCATTTCAATGTTCCTGCTACATATAACACTGAATACGTTTCCAGACTTGCCGCTAAAAGTCTATCTAATAGCAAAAGTATTCTCTCCTAAACTTATTTGCTTGAAATAGCATGTGTATGATATTTATATATCTGCCTGAACAGATTGGAAACTTCATCTATTCCACTCCTACAACAATTCTAGGAATATTTTTGTTATTGACAACTCAGGAGACAAGACAGCACTAATGGCCTCATAAGCCTCACTGGTCACAGTGCCAAATGCAGACTTTCCAGCACGTAATGCCTAGCAAAAACCATGTTGTCATTTTTCAGAGATTGTCCCCTTGTTCTGATGGTAACAAACCGCACCAGGGCAGAGCCTCAGGCGTATACACCCTCCTGCACCGACAGCGGAGCACTAAATGGAAGTCACAGGAGCCCGGGTGAGGACAGCAGCACGGAATAATCAAGGATTATTGTCCATGTGAGAGTACTGGGAGGTAGACAAAGCATAATGCAATGTATCACGTGCTCATCAACACCTCTGCAACCAGCAGCTCTTCAGCTACATCTCCCTGGTAAGAGACAGGCACATGGATCACCATCACCAGTATCACTGTTTATAAAAACGCAGCCTCAGATGAAAGAGGTCGTCATTAGCTTTAAGATATTTCAGGAGATGTTTTAGTAGCCAGTTAACGTATCTCACACACACGCCACTATGTCACAGTCCCACAGCACAACCAAAGCCCAGCTTAACTCTCAGATCACGCCCTGTCCTATGTGGCTGTTCTGACAGCACTCAAAATGAGAATCTTGTGTCTTGGATATTATACCTTGTGTCTATGAAGATGCTGTGGTACAATGAAATAACAATGGTGTATCCTGAATTTATGGATTATAAAAAAAAAAAAGAAAATGAAAACACAGTAAATTCTAACAACATTTCCCTACTTCAATGAAAAAAAAAAAGTTTTAATTTACATTTAAGCTAAGGGGTTTTTTTTGTGAAGAAAATATCAAGAATTCTGATAAAATTGTGTAAGTTAGAACCACTCATTCAACTTTTTAACGCATTTAATTCAAGAACATGAGGTCTTTTTCCTTTCTGAGATCTCAATCACAAAAGTTTTGTCACTTGTAAAGAATTGCTTCAGTATTTATCCATTTAGTCCAAATGCAGAAATGAAAGGGGATCATTCACAAGACAAAACATATAGTAACAGGAAATTATATAGAAAATCGAGTCTGGTGAGAGTTTCAGCATAGTTACTGGTTAGACAGTCTGGCTAGTACTAGATTGTGGAAATGGAAGAACTAAATTATAAGAAGCAAGAGGGATCGTATTTGGAAGTCTTTACCTCTTCTAGCTACTTTTAGTATTTTCAACAATGGTTTTCCTGGTCATGAGTCTTAATTTGAAAACAAATACTAGCAGTTCTGAACAATGAAATAACAAAATCCAGCTTTATAGAGGCACAGTGAAGGAAAATGAAATATTGTTGTATTTCAAGTATAGGAAATAAAATGCAACTACAGAGCGAGACTCCCGGTAGATTCTTATTTGTTGCCATTGTTTTTCTTCACATAAAAAGGGTCTTGGCTGTAAACTTAATCTTAAATTTTAGAAAGGAAGAGAAACAGCACATTTCCTGCTGTCTTGCATTTCATACTGTTTTATTTATGCATTTTTTTTACCTCACAAGTTTAATGGAATTTTTACTGTGACTTTATAGCTGTGTGATTTATAATACATCAAACAAGTCAAATCAATCAGCAAAGTCTTAAAAATCAGCACAGGTTGATATGGCTCCTTTAAAACAAATCATTACGGGTGTTAGAACTCAAACAGACATAGCAAGGATTGACCACTAATGTGAGTTATTTTAAAATCTCATTTTCCTGGTAAGAAA